>JAGDQP010018696.1:0-36110 GCA_022664845.1 Lepisma saccharinum
ACGGGTCAATACCTGAGAATTTTGGAATAGGTCTTAATTCCGCTAATTGTTCTACCAAAGATGGTATAACGGGAGGGGGTTGATTCTCGTTCGGCATTTCGACTGACTTGCAAGAAACTGAGGGAGACGAGCTTAGTGAATTAGAAGGGGAAAAACTTAATGAATGTGAAGGAGAAAGTGAAGGGGATGAAGTTGGGGAAACAGAAGTGGAAGAACTTTGAGAACCAGAAGGGGATGAAAACAAGTAGTTACGTAAGTTAGCTAAAAGCACTGCTTTCGATCTTGTAAGGATCGGAGATCGAACAGGAGACTTCGAACGTACACTACGAGAATTACTCATAAACTCAGAGAGAGAAAAAGGAAATATAGAGGGTGGGGGGAAAGAGAGAGAACAAGAAATTTCTCAAGCAACTAACAGAACATACTAAAGTCCAGCGAATAGAGAGGAGGTTTCAAATTCCATCTCTACTATTTTGACTTAAGTCAAAATAAATCAGAGTGTAAGGGGACCTTTAGGAATACATCTCCACCATCTTGACTTTATACCTCTTGAGAGGAAAAAGACTTAAAGTTTGGGGAATGTAAACTCATTGGAAGAAAAACCCAGGGAATGTAAACTCATTGGAAGAAAAACTCGATGATTACAAAACAGAATATTTACTACTTTTAAAGACGAAAATGAGAAAACCTTAAACTAAGATTATGGATCATGGGTCTGTAGTATACTGACAATTTTATAGCTACCATTCCACTTATCACCAATCAACAACACGAGCAGCACAGCCAAGCCAACCAAGACGAAATCGAGTCCAGGCTCGAACCAAGGTCTCTATGGTGTAGAGAGAGACTTGTATCACAAAGACATGGCCAAGTGCTAGGAGGCCAAGTTACACTTGATTACTTCAAACTGAATATAGCGAGAAATCGATAAAAGATGTTTTAGTTATCGAAATGAAGCACTCTCTGTCTGTCATCGACGTCCCGGCGGTTCATGAACTCCCTTACTTCTCAACACTCTGACGTCACAAAAACCTTCCGGGTGGCTCTTTCCATTCCCCAAAACCTCTGAATTGTTAGAAGTTCATTCGCACAAATGAGAAAGCTTTCGACCAAGAAGACAAGCAGCCAGCCAGGAATTACAGCAATGTAGGAACTTAAAACGTAGCACATACTTTGTTTCGAAACGAAATAATGAGGCGATGAACTGGCAAGGAACGAAGCTGAAGAGACTGGCTTGGCTGGGAAATACAAAATCGAAATAAAGTACTGCACGGCTTTTAACAGACCAAATCCATATTATCAATAATATATATATATATAATTTATTTTTGCAAATGAGTACGTTATTTTGCATAACTTTTAATTAATGTTATAATCATATATTTCCATTATTCACAAAACATTTCCCTTCTGTATAGAGAATTTTAAAACATTTTAAAACGTATTAAATCAATATTTTAGAAATCATTCCTATGTTCAGTCGATAAGGAGGACGTTTTTTTAATCCGGGGGATTGCATACCTCTAAGGATACACCTTCATAGCCAAATTGTCATATGATTCTTCGAGGTTATCTATGTACTTATACTACTAAAACATATTAGCATAACACTGAGACTTTGTCACACAAAATAGGAGGGAATTTAAACCTATGTCTCGCGGGAACAATTCAAAAGGACCACTTTAATACAGTTCAAGACATATTATTTCAAATATAGTGCAAATAATTCACCCTTTACTTTTTCATTAGAATATCTGACATCTGAGAAATATCTATGTGGAATATCAAAAGCAAATTACTGCATTTTTACTTTTCATTAATCTTTACATTTGCGGATTCAATAATATATATACGGATTCAATGACTGTCTGGTCATCGAACAGATGACTTCCTAACTGAACGAAGTGATGGAAATAGTAAAGATGTGTCTAAATTGTTTGAAAGAACAGAAGAAGATACTGATGAAAACAACGTCTTAGAGTTTTTTATCTTCATTTATTGGATCGTTTAACTACCTTACGCATTCCTGACAAAATAAAACGATTTGTTTGCTCAGTTTTATTTCATTATTAACATTGTCTAAATACAGAACCGAATGTTACCATCTGCATAGAGAATGAGAAGGGCATGCATGAACAGGTGACAGAGACAGAGGGGGATGCGCAGGGAGGTGGGGGAGTAGAATAGTTTGCTAAATTTACTACGGGGATTGACAGGTGCACCAGACCGTAACCAAAAATTAGGGTGACATTGCACCGTATCGAATTGAATTAAATTAGTTTATGAATCAACTGTAATCATAACAGATGACTAAAGGCTGTTGCGGTAGAGTTAAAAATTATTTGAATTAAAATATTTTATTGTAATGTTTGTATTATTGAGAAGGGAAGATATATTAAATAATGTAGATATTTGTGATTCAATTGCTAACGTAAGATCTTAACGCAGACGAGGAATTCTTGAATTTAACTTGCAGAATGTAAGTCTGGATTACCGTAATGTTGTCAAGATTTGAATACTTGAACTATCTCGGAGTAAATTGAAGTCGAGGTCAAGACTCGAACCTGCATGCCTCTTCGAAGTGTACTTTCAATGAAAGCGACAAGATAGGTTTCTAATATTGACCTACAGTTTTGGTAAACATGGACTTTTTTAGTCTTCCAAGCTTGCAAATGATAATATCTTACAGAACAGTGTAAGAAATCAGCGTTGACCGATCTCATGTGAATATCCTGGAAATAAACTGTATAACCACGGAAAGATGGCACATAAAATCTTTCATTGATGTCATATTGACCTAGAGTTTTGGACTCCAGCCTGGAATCAAACTGACATCAGTCAAGATGAACTCAAGACTTTTAGCATTTTGTTTTCTTGCTGTATGCAAGATTTAAGTGTTTGCACAATTAATGTCTACAAAGAAAGGAACCCAAATCCTTGGAAATGTGAATCTCTTGCAGTTAAACTGTATGACCACGGAAAGATGGTACATAAAATATATCACTGATGACAACAACGCAGCTTCCAAGACAAAGTTATAATAATAATAATAATAATAATAATAATAATAAGACGAAGGAGAAGAAGAAGAAGAAGAATGCATTAATTTCTTTCGGACTTTGAGAGTATAGTTTCTTTGCATTTACCACGGAAATGTTCACTTTTTTGTCGAGACAGATGAGAAATATATTTCATTTCGCTATAACCATCTGTCACATTAATTGAAGAGAACTATTTGTGGATAACAGAAAACCTATTTTCTACAAGAGAAATCCTTTAAAATCATGATGAATGTCCATATACTTAGAAATGAACGTTATATTTGAATCAAGCTTGTATTCTTTGGAATTAAACTGCTACAGATTGCGTCGGTGATTCTAATGTTATCATAAAGTGTCTCTCGCATGTCTTAAGACCTGAAATATGAATGTAGTGGCACTTTTTTCGTGGAAAACCTTAGACAGGCTGAACGATTGTTAGGATTTTGTTTGTTTTTCAGCTTTGTCCACTGCTTGGAACTTGAAAAGTAAGCGATTTGATACAGAATACAATGACGATGCTGACAAATATGATTCATATTGTCTTGCGGAACACAAGAATATTGGTTTATGGAGAAATGATATTGTAGCGCAGTGTCTTAAAGACACCTCTTGCGTTTTTGCATGAACCGTTTGTAGCTGTACGAGCCTTGAGTCGTATTACAAGACGATGCTGATAGAATTCAGTAAGAGTAATCAGATGATTTATGTTACTGGTCAACATTAATATACGGAATATTATGTTTCAAGTCAGAAAGTGACGTGACAGATTTAATTACAAGCATTAAGACTGAGAAATGAACTCAATATGTCTGAAAATTCGGATTCACATATATTAGATGAATCCCGAGATCAAGTGTGTAACAAATGAATGTCAGTGTTGCAATCTAAGATTAATTTATTAAATAAGTTATTGTTTTGAGTTTTATATAATATTTGTTTTGTATAAACCAACACACATAGTCACTGTTGCAACATACTGGTTTGCAGTGTATCCAACTACGGTTAATGTATTAAAAATGATTATTAGTGCTTGTTGGTGATAACGCAACGTTATGACTTGCAGAGTTCAATATTGGGGCTTTATGTAGTAAATATTTTACATGGTATGATCCGTATATACATTTCGATCCTTATCGATCTGTATAAGGGAATCAAATTGAGCGTAAATAATACATGAAATAGATTGTGCAAGCTTTTGACTGAACCCAATTTCGGAGATTAACGGAAGAATCCTTAATAACATCCCATGTAGAACCATCTAAAGTATTAGTAGGAGAAAGAATAAAAGCATAAAGAGTATATCCATGAGGGTAATCAGAATATGTGACCGTATGACTTACATTTTCATGAAATATACCAGTTCCAGAGAACAGGGTAAGATAACTTTGAACGTATAGTTGATTAGCATAATCCGGAGTAAGAGAGGTGGGAGGATAAAATTGACAATCAACTTGTACTTGCAACTTATTAATATTAAAAGTTTCAGTGGAACGGATCGTCATGGTATTTTCCATTGAATGCAGTATTTGCAGTAAAATCTATAATGAGACCCTTTGGTACATTTCCCAGAAATATATTATCAAGATTATAGAAATGAACATTTGCTGGAATCGTATGTACTCTTGTTTCAACTCTAGTCAGTGGTAATTTTGCAGTATCATGAGTCATAAAATTATTTAAATGTAAAGCTAAATCGGCAGAAATATTAATTAGACGAATATAAAGAATAACCTTTTCCAGTATAACTTTAAATGTAGAAATTTAAGCTGCCATGAAGCAGAATGCATCTTTACTAGGACTTCATTTTATACGAAGATTGACTTTATTTGGAAGAACTCGATTTGATCCAGAAATATCTGTATAAAGTCGACCATACATATCAATGGAAGCTCTACCAGCAATAAAAGATTTTCGTTTATAACTAAAAGCATTGTTTTCATTGAGACTATTAAAATGCCCTACAGTATCCTGATACCACAATCCAGTGGTTAAATGAGCTTTGCTTGCATCTTCAGAAAAATTGAGTAATGTTTCATAGTAGGCACTAAATGGGTACGTAGCATTTGAAGAAGAAATAATTTTATCATTTAAAGAAACATCGACTTGGGTAAAAAGTGAATGTAAAAAGTTATTTACAGGCGCTACATTTGGTCCTTGTGCTGCTACTTGTACATTATCCCCCTTTACCCTTAATACTTTACACTTGACATAAAGATAAATATGCGCAGGAAGAATATATTCAGCAGTATCTCCAGGTACAAGATATCCTATAGGTCCATCAGAAGAAAGCGATGAAATTGGTCGATACTCTACCATTCGAGATGATTCAATAGCAGTTTGTGTGATAGAGACAAACTAAATCGAATCCATTCGTAGAGCATTCATAATTTTTTAGTGTAAGAAAAGACATTTTTAACTGAAAATGTCTCTACTCTTTCTTTTATTACAAACACGTCGTCTTTTTAAACTTGGTGGTCCAATACGTACCCTTACGTTTACGTGTCCTTTTTCTACCACTACCACTAAGCAACTCACTAACTTTATTTTCAGCTTTCGTTCTTAAGGATGATCCTGCTTCGCGAACTCGTGGTTTTAAAGATTCCTTAATAGGTCGGTTTTCCAGCATATCTCCCGCAACTTGTATTCCCGTTTGTAAAGCTTGTCGCCCTACTGCTTTTGCTCCTTGTTTAATGAATGGCATAGCAAATCGAAACAGTCCTCGAAATAAACTACCAATCCCATGTCCCCGTTGATAAATAAGTCCTGCAAAGTAAGGTATACCTCTACCTCTATGCATAACTGTAAAGGATTTCATTTTGATGAGTACATAACGTGAAGTGTCATGATCAATGTCCAGGATGCGAATGGTAAATTACGGCCTGCATGGTCTTTTAGTAGTTTTTCTACAGTGTCAAATGAAAGTATTGCAAGTGGAAAATAATGCACATTCTGAAAAGTTAAGGGTTTGTACTTTTCCATGATGAATATCGGTCATACCTACAATTCGTAAAAGAGGTGCTTTTGTATCACCTACAAACTGAGGTTGAATAATATCTGTATAAACAACACTTGATGTGGATATCCAATGTCTAAAACTGGCTGCTTAGGAATACGACTTTGTTTTAAAATATTAAAATTAGGTTCAAAACCTAATTGTAATGCTAATATGGGTGATAAACGTAAAGATTTTATACTATCGTCAAGTGTACAGTAACAATATTTGAATATTCAAATTTTATGCTTGAATTTATTTTATTCAATTCATCTAGCAATTGTTGAGCGGTGGAATAATATCCTTGTGCTATTTCATGTTTTACATTATCATACCATATATTATTTTGACCGGAAATAACATTATCGCACGTTAAGGGAATGTGAATTTCACTTAATCCTACCATCCACGAATCATTTAAATGTATTCGATTATTAAGCATATTAAAACAATGTGTTGGACTATTATTAGAATAACTTTGAATACTTCCATTAGAAGTAAGTATAATGTAAAAATTATCTTCAGTACTTTCAGAAATCATTTTCTTTTAAAATGAAGTGTCACGCTTGAAGTTCCTAATTGAAATGGCAACTTTTCCCCATTCACATCTTTTAAGTCTACTTGAAGAGTATCAAAATATTTTTTTCAACTTTAACATATTGTGGACAATCAAAAATAAAAGATTTTATTTTTCCGCAATGATAATTTTGTATTCCAATTTTTCGAATTAGCTTCCCATAAACAGGTTGATCTTTTACAATATCTATACAAACATTTATTTCTGAAGGAATAAAATAATCAAGATTTGTGTGGAAAGGTGCTGGAACATTTAGAAACTTTGGTTACTTTTTCGGATTCATAGGATAAAAGTGAACTATACGTGTATTCACTGTAGAATCATTACTAAATCCTAAAATATTTTACAAACCCGGACTCATCGCGAAAAGATATAATAGTAGGAGAAGGAGTAAATGAAGTAGAAGGTATAGGACTGCTGATAGGTCTTGCAATAGTTACGAATGTAGTTGCCTGCCTTAATACAGACGTAACTACATTGACAGGAACAGAACTAGTAGTAGAAGTACAGGATGAAGTTGTTGAAACAGGCATTGAAGTCATAGTAGAAACATTAGATGAATCTCCAAAGGAAAGGGAGTACTCGCGACTGTGAGGGACAATATTCAATGAATCATCTGAATTCATAGAAACATATACTTGTTGAATATCATCTCTTACAACCGGAATCAAACCAAAGAGAAAAGCAAGATGGGGGTGAAACATTCTCCCATTGTTCGCGTCAATGGGATCAGTCAATAACATGTAATGCTGGAAAGCAAGTTTAGCGTTAGAGGAGTAGTCAAAAAAAGCCAGCATTGCCTAATTGTACTAATTCGTTTGCATGAAGACATGCACCAAACAACTTGTTGAAATCAGAGTTGAACAGAAACCGAAGTTGAAACAAAAAGTTTAAAATGTTACCTGAGGTTCTAGGGAGTATTCCCTCCCTGCACGGCTAAGCGGCATAAGTTCACCCAGGCATCGTACATGGACTCACGGTCGGCGAATCCTTTTGCCTTCTCCGTCAAAATGATAAGATCAGGAGATGTAACTCCAGTGGTGCAATCCATTCGTCTTATCCTCAGATAGTACAACTCCTTACTCAATTTAATTGTAACTTGTTTGCAGATAATCAAAACGTTGTTGTTGCTGTAAACAGTATGCACAAATTATCTTCCTGTTCACAAAAGTAGAATCACAGCACAAAATGAAGTCGATACTATTTCACTTTATTTTTCAGAAAAAGCAGTCACAGCACGAAAAATGAACTAGGTAACACTATACTTCTTCACAAAAATAATCACAGCACAAGAAAATGTAGTGGCAGTTCAGTTATCAAATATAGTGATCTTCAAATATAACGAATAAACTTTATCGAATATGAAGTATCAATTGCTTTCAAACAAGTTCAAACTTGTAGAATAACTCAGTTAGACTCCAGGAGGAAAGTTTACGTCCGTCAGCTTCAGCTTTCTAAGGCAAACTGAGGGTTTGTGCGTTCAGTCAGTGCTTTTATAAAACCTAGTTCAATCTTTGTGCATGCACAGAACTTCAATCTTAAAAATGTATAAACTAAGTAAATTCCAAAAAAAATGTTTTCTATAATTTATGTTTAAAATGTATTTCAAAGGCTATGCAACAACATATTAATTTTTGGTGGAACGAAATTTTTAGTCCCTTTCAACTTCTGGACTTTGTCAAAATTTCAGCAACTTAGAAAAAATTAAAAGAAAATTCTCAAAAAATGTTTTCTACAAATTATGTTTAAAATAGCTTTCAAAGCAGTTAACAAGATACTAAAATTTGCTCGAACAACATTTTTAGTCCCTTAGAACTTTTGGACTGTCAAAATTTGAGGAAAATGGAACAGAAAAAATCAAGTTTTCTTCAAAATATTTTAAATGTGTTTTCAAAGCATATTGTTCAAATATAGTAACAAGATTGTTTCAACAGTATAGTTTAAAAAGTTATCTCAATGTTTGTCACGCATACACATGCATCAAAAATATTACAATTGAAAAATAAATAAAATGGAAGTCTCTTTTACACGCACATGTACTATGGATATAATATTTGAGTTTGCAACTATTACGAAAAATATTAAGTTAAATGTAGTATGAGTTTATACGTTGTACTGCTTTAAAGCAATATCAGAGATTGGTCCGGCACAAAAATATTTGCGTTGCATTCGCTAACAGTCGGCCCTTTGTAAGCCAAATTGTTAGCAAAACGTGTTTGAGTTGGGACACTGTTACTTGTGAATCTCTATGTAATATTTAAATAATATTATTATTATTATTTAGGATGTATGTTCTATATTTCTGTTATTTTTATTCCTCTTTCATGTTAATCATTTACCGTCCTAAGTCTAATGCAGGCTATGGCAAACGTATTTTTAATTTTATAAACAGAGAAAGCTAAATTTTTATCTTACTCATAGCCGCAAAGACAGCGTGCCGGGTTCAAGTCCTGCGTTTGACAACAAAATTTCTATTTTTGATTTCTATGGAAAATAATCCATGTATAATGAAGTTTCGACTGGTAATTTCTAACAGAAAATAACATGTTCCCTCTCCCCCGACAATAAAAAAGTATGCATGAAGCACCTTTGTAAACACTCACAAGTAATATTTTGAATATCATTGTGAGTCAAAGTTGCCTGAAGACCATAAATAAATTTGAATGAGATGTGTCTATACAGAAAGTTGACTGGTTTTAAAATGATGGATAGTTTCAAATATGTTAGGTACACTTGATTACGCTTAAGCTAGATTAATCACATGACAAATGAACTGTGAGTCAAACTTGCTGAAGACCATAAATAAATTTGAATACACAGAAAGTTAGATGGTTTTAAAATGACGGATACTTTCAAATATATTACGCACACTTGATTAGACTATAGCTAGATTAATCACATGAAAAATGAACTATTGGTCAAACTTGCCTAAACGCCATAAATAAATTTGAATATATATACACAAAGTTGGCTGGTTTTAAAATGATGGATACTTTCAAATATGTAAGCAGCATTTGTTTGTTCTATAGTTAGATGAAACAAGTAACAAGTAAAGTGATTCAGTAAAAATATCTTAATGTCTCCCACATTGTCTTTAATGTTCTTAGCTTCACAAAAGAGTATCAAAATATATAGTTATTGCGCTTTAAGCAGAGGCCTTAAACGACCTATGGGAAATGTGAAGCCACATTTTCTTGGCCTATGATATAAAGACACTAATATAAAAGGCTGCGTGTACCTCAAAGCGCCACGCATAAATACATTACAATAAGACATTCATTGAGCAGGTCGTGCAATTCATAGTTCGTAAGTATTTTTAAATATCGTCCTAGATAATGAGTAAGTGTACAACAAGTGTATTTTTTACGAATCTTATCTCGAAATGCATATTACAGTAAGCTATATTCTTTACTTTAAATAAGGGTTCTCGTGTAAGCTTTTCTTGTAACGAATCATCACATGATCTTCATTCCGGCACTAACTCTAAGATGCCAAAAAGCCATAAATAATTTTTATTTAGCTATCCCCATCTCGCCCTGAGTCTAAGATGCCTAAAAACGAAAAATAAATAATATTTCGGTAGCAAAATGAGATTTAAATTTTTACTGATTGTATTTTTAAGTGAAGTCTACAATGATCTACAACCATATTCACAAATCAAGTATTATTTACGAAATATACAAAATATTCAGTTCCATCAAGTTTGATTTCTAGTTAAACAATGATTCTCTAGCTAAAGTAAATTTAAAATCCAAAAAACAAACTCACCTAATTTCACAACTGCTTGTGCTAATTGATAATCTCTAAAGAGTCGGTCAATTGTAATTACCTAAAAATAGAAAAAATATACTTAGTATCTATATACAAGTCTTATTTCAAAGTAACAATATCATTGCTGATAATTTAATAGAATGAACAGGAATTCTATGCGTATTTTCAATTTCGGTGATGCCTATCATAATTTGTTAATGCTTTCTGTCTGGAACTGATCAATATATTAAAATTTAAAGTTGTCGTCCACTTACTTCAAAGAAGTAAATAGTTAGAAATATAGAAAAAAACTATAATTTGCCATTTCTTTGCTAAAAAATCTTGGCTTCCCGCAGACCTCTTCTCCAATCAAATTGAGTACTAGACTATTCTTCATAATTCTCAGACAGGTTTAAAGTTTAAAAATTTATACATTAGACTATAACTGAAAATATAATTTAATTTCTAAACAATGCAAATATCTGGGTTAATCTTTCGGTTTCAATTTTAAGACAAGTAATATAAGGCACTGTTAAATACCAATTGGTCCATCTAAAACTTCAGATCAAAAACTGCCTTTGGACAGAACATCAATCATGACTATCTCCAGTCGACATTAGTAAGCTGAAGACAAACAAATTCCACTTCCGTTGGTGGTCAAAGTATTTCTGTATTTTTGTATTAAAGTATTTGTTTCACATTATGGAGAGTCTTAGAAATTAATGTGATAGAAACTATTTTATTGAAATTGTTCCATCTCTCGCCAGTAATATCAAATTTTATTAAAACAGAATGTAAATTATTCAAGTTGCAAGTTCAATTCTATTATCAAAATGCAAAAAATTCAGTGGTGAGTTCGAATCCCGCGACTGGTCATTTCCGAAATTATTTGTAAGATTTTAGAAATTGATAATAATCTACTTACTTTTTCTCAAATGTTCTAACAGAAGGTCCAAGTTAAACGAAAAACAAATCCAAACACTTCTGAAACTGAAATCAGAATCAAGAGTAAAGCCAAAGGGTCCGTTCGCATTGTTTATATAATTCCAAGTTCTTTCTAGAATTTTCGTCAGCAGCATAAGCAAAAAATATTCTATTCTTATTATGTTCTAAAAGGTTTCCGCTAAGTATACTTTGTCTCCTAGCGGTCATAAGTATTTAAGACATTATCTTCTCATGTCATGATAAGTTCATAAAGATGCACCTAAATTTCAACCCCCCGTTAAAAGCAATTAGGAAATACTGAAAGACTAAATCTTTAAACAGATATTTTCCAAAAAAAGGTTTCCCAACAAGCATTTATTTCAAATCATGTAATATGGTCAAACGGTAAAAGCTTCTCTTCTCTGAGTCTCTAAGACGCCTGAGATAATCATAAATCTTACGATCCCTTGCAAACTTAAAAGCTTTTTCCAAAATATCTCCATACAGACAGACAGACGAGCATTATGAAATAAGCTTTTCCTAATAACATGTCGCTTTCACCTGTAATACATCTTAAACTGACCGCCAGTAAATACTTAACTGTGATAAAATCTATTTTCAAACACAAACCTCGTCAAGATGAGACTTCAAAAGCATCAGGCTTTCTGTCGCCAATATATTTATTAAACATCAGTCGAAACCGTTTCACTACAAATAGCGGAATGCATTTTTTCATCGTAGCTGTAAATAGAGAACTTTTCCAGAAATTTCTTCGGTATAACAGAACAAGAATTCTTTTGGCCTGTCCGTCACAGAAAGATTTCTTTGCTAAGAACTGTTAGTCTAACACAAGCATCCTTCAGTGTGTCTCCATTCTTCAACCAGTACACATCTTAAACGATGAATGCTACAATATTTCTTAGTAAAAGTTATCATATTAATAAAATGCAATCTAAGACACGATACCGAGTTTCACGGGCGCACACCAGGTCCTATCCTTGTTGAGGGCCGTCAACAAATAATGATGAATTTTATAATATTTCTTAATAAAAGTTATCATATTAATAAAATATATTCTATTACCATATATTCCACAGTTCTCTGGGATACCGAGTTTCACGAGCGAGTAATCGACGCTGGACGATGCGGGCGATGGGTCCTATCTTCGCTTACGAGCCGGTCAACAAATAATAAATTGGCGACCGGTAAATTTTTAAAAATATTCGATTTATTCATAATTAATCCAGTCTCAATAAAATTTCAATCAAAACTAAACTTCGGCATCTACGAACATTCACGAATAACCTTCGGTTAAAATAATTTCCAATACATTCCCGTTAGCAGGGAAGGAGGTCAAGTCAATCGCAACGTCACAAATACAGCTACTATGGCCAAAACCAGTCACATAACGGTACAACAAATTTGTGTACATATTCTACTAAGGCCATCTAATATTGATTTTTCTTTTTTTTACATCTTTCATGTCAGAAGTATCCTTAGTTTCTATTTTAGACCGTTTCCTGTTGTTCTTTGCTGCTTTTGCCTCCAATATCTTAATGGGACTGCAAATGAGCATTGTACGTGAATATCTCGGATCCAAAATTCGCGAAGTAGACAGTCTAAATAAAACTGCTTCCGTTTCGTCTCAATTTTTTGTTTCCAAAAATTATCGTCCCGTAACACCTTTTCAACGTGGAACCCTACAAGTGTCCACACACCAAATAAACAATCCTGTCGTTGAGTGACATGGATCTGTCCTTGTATCTTTTAATAGTATGGATGATTTTCATTCATACCCGTTATCTGTTTTCTATCTTTGTCTTGTTTCAAACGTAAAACCTTACGCTCCATTACCTCCTCTCGAGGTGTTAGATCCTTAATTGACCTCAACGATCCCATTTTCATCAATGATTCCATCCGGTGTCGCACCTAAGCACGGCACTTCAGGATCAATGAAAAAAAAAACACTGTTCGATTTCAATGTTGTAAATGTTTTAAATTTCTTGAAACACTTGCTTCTCATAATACTTTCCGTAACCTATTGATGGAATTTTTCACATCTTTATACAGCATTGTTATGACGAGGTTCTCACATTTAGTGTGCGGATTTCTCTTACACACTGTAGCAAAATTTGAGGCTGTAAGAATTTTCCGCATTTCTTCCTTCCAGTCCCACTTTCTCCCTGCAACCTCGAACTTTCCTCTACATTTTGTCTTTCTTCGTCTGTTCGGTTCAAGGCAGGAAGAAAAGCTTCACGTTTCCTCCTCTCGTACACTTCTGATACATCCGGTTCTTAAGTATTGAGTCCATAATCATTGTTTGCCGTTGAGAAATACAAAGATCACCTTCGAATTGGTCGCTTTCTATTTCGGTATAAGTTCTTCTTCACTCCACGAGCTTCTAAGATTTTTGTGTACCTTCCAGGACTCCGCCCATATATGATTTTGTGCAATTTATATAAAGGTTTACCTTCATTGTGAGATACTACCGCTGCATATGTTCTACCAACACAAAATCGTCTTAGAATATAATTCACTCTTTTCCCCCTTATGAATTTTGCAACAATTGTATTGTAGTGCTCTGCTTGCTTGTAAGTTTTCAAGCAAGCTACGGGATTGATCTGCTAATGAATTTGTTGCTTTCATCACTTCATGAAAAGTCCAGATTCTTTCAGTTATGGAACAAGATTTTCTTTTTTGTCCTTGGTGCAGAAATAGTCTGCAGAATTTGTATGGTCACCAAATATGTGGAAAGCGCTATTGAGTATGTCTTTACTAACCATCTCTTTCTTAGTTGTTTATTTACTTCACCTTGTACTCTCCAATGATCTACTGCTTTTTGCACACCAGGGCGAATACGTAAAATATTGGCTCCTAATATTTTCTTTGTAAAACTGTCTGAATTGTGGTGTCCAGGCATATGTTTCGAAGTTTAGAACACTAGTTTCTTAACAAGTGATTTTTACATTCTATTTTTCAACTATTATATCAGCGTACGGCCGGGCCTCTAAAATCCTCTTATAGACGCTAGTGTCGCCATAAGGAACAAGACATCCAAATTTAATATTATACAGTTCATCACTTCTTCGGAAACGCTCAACAATGATGTCCGCTTCCATTTCTGTAGATTTTCTGGTCCATGTTTTTCTGTCACAAATGCTGCAATATTTATTTCTGATACCAGACTTTCTTTATTCGAAATCCTACAATGAAGCCTGCAAAGTAAAAGAACGAAAGCCATATAAGCATTTAAAAAGAATTCACTTTTTAGTGGGCTGACAGGCAGCTACGACCTAAAAGTATAAATGTTCCTCAACTATCACTCTTCCGGGAAAATGGGTGGAAATGAGCAACAAGGGTTTTAGTCGGGGTACCATCCCAGAAAACACTAGTGTGGTGGTGCAGGTCCAAACTCACAGGCCGTAATCCTAATTTCTATTCCAGAGATCAACTTTTGTGACTGAAAGAATCCAATTAAATCCTCAGTCATGGTGACCGCGATTCCGGTTTTTGAACTCAAATCCCGGCTACGAAGCACCCACACTTCAGCCGGGCCATCAGGTTATGTAAAATATGTAGATGGTCAGTTATTGTGCATTCACGTTAACTTTCACAGAAAACAGACTACCCAGTACTTAGAGAGTGTCAGGATGGTATACAGCGTGCTTCCGAAATGATGGTACAAACTTCGGGAGGTGATTATTTACATCAAAACAAGAAAAAAATTCCTTTGAAGAAATTCCGAAATCTGATTAATTTCGGGGCTATAGGCGCTGGAACTGACGGCGGTAAGTAGATATCGGGTAAGGTAGAGGGGTACAGGTCCTTTGGGGTTAGTTTAACCTTCTCCATATGTAGGTGACGTCACGTGCTACGTAGTCGAGTGGTTTCATAAGTAGTTTAAGGTTGGATGTGCCCTAGAGGTAGGTGGTGACGTCAGCAGGGGT
Source organism: Lepisma saccharinum (assembly GCA_022664845.1). Lineage (NCBI taxonomy): Eukaryota > Metazoa > Arthropoda > Insecta > Zygentoma > Lepismatidae > Lepisma > Lepisma saccharinum. The sequence goes on from JAGDQP010018696.1 coordinate 15,232, forward strand.
GATTGTGCAAGGCTATGAGTGAAATGTGGGTGGGAAAAGGTATTACGCAATCGTTTCTGCAAGAAACACTTAATTTTAAGATGGCCACCATGGAGCGTCGTAGTTCAGTGGTTTCGCAAGTGGTAGGTGGCTGGTGACGTCAGCAGTGTTGATTGTTCAAGATTGTGGGGAAATTTGGAAGGATTGCAAAATGCTTTATTAGAAGAAACACTGAAAAGTAAGATGGCGTCGTCGTAGATGGTGATGTAGTGGAAATTCCGATTTCATAATAGCAAAGTCCGGGGTGACGTCAGGAGTGTTGATTGTGGGGAAATTTAGAAGGATTGCATATGCTTTATTAGAAGAAACACTGAAAAGTAAGATAGCGTCGTCGTAGTTAGTGATGAAGTGGAAATTCCAATTTCATAATAGCAAAGTCCGGTTTGAACAAGATCCTAGGTGAGGTGAGCAGGGCTAATTGTACAAGGCTATGACAGTTGGGGAAAAGGTATTATGCAATCGTTTGTGCAAGAAACACTGAATTCTAACATAGCGGACATTTAAGATGGTGGGGAAATTTGGAAGAACTTTTCTTAGAGGATTAACAATAACGAAACAAGTGAATATGGACTACCCTTAGACCAATAACCAAACTGCGCAAAGAAACAAACGAAACAAGTGAATATGGACTACCCTTAGACAAATAACCAAAAGGCGGAAAGAAACAAACGAAACAAGTGAATATGGACTACCCTTAGACAAATAACCAAAAGGCGGAAAGAAACAAACGAAACGAGCAAATATGGATTTTCCCTTAGACGAAAAAAGAACAACCACATGAAACCAAGAGAAGAAGAAGAAAAGAGGGGGCTCATACTTGGGGGGTGATGATCCATTTTAATTTATGGTAAAGGCTCTGAGAAGAGCATTACACATATCAAAAAAGTGCTTGCTTGTTTTGATTGGCTGGCTAGACCAATCTTCATTTTTTAACCAGCTTAAGGATGCTGTTCGATTTCAATCAGTGAATTTTGTTTTGTTCTGCTGCTTCTAACCCGCGGGTTAGCCCCTTCTGAGGGTTACGCCCTCATTTCGGGATGTGTTTCTAAATTTAACATTATATTTTATAATGTTTATTCGCTGGTCTATGTGTTTTCTGATCTATCTTACATCATCATTTTTTCTTCTCTCTCTCTTTCGTTAGGTATTGTTTGTTGCCATAAGCAAAATTATTCTTGGAAAATGTGAAGTATGTTTTTTCTTTCTTTTTTTATTGGCTCTTCGAGGGTGCTATGAATTGTGGGCAGTCAGGTGTTGATAGTGCGTTGGCCGTTTCGAAGTCCTCGTGTTGGTCAGTTATAGAGTATTGGTATATGGTACTCAGTAGTGAAAGTGGTGTTTGGATTAATATCTCTCGTGGGTTGAAGTTGAGATCAGTCTATATGGTATCCCCGAGTAATGGATGGTCGTTTTGGTATCTCGTACTTACGTATTTTAGTCTTGATTTTTCTACTTGGCTTAAGATGCTTTCGAACGGTACTTGGTCATAGATCTCTCTGGTTGGGCTAGGGAGTTTGACACGGAAAGCAATTCGGAAAGCGTGTCGCTCCAAGACTTTCAATATTTCATAGTAAGAGGCTGCTGCTGGGATCCATGCTGTGAAACCGTACGTTAAGACTGTCGTAACAAGACTTTGTAAGTGGTAAGTATTGTTTCTGGGCGCAGTCCCCATGTTGTGCCTGTTAGTCTTCTAAGTAACTTCAACCTTGTATATGCTTTCTGTGTGACTTTGTTTAGGTATGGTTTCCATCTTAGTTTGTGGTCAAAAATTATGCCAAGATATGTGACTTGTTTTGCTGGTTTTATTGTTGTATTTTCGACTGTAATTGCTAGTTTATTCGGATTTCTATGAACTTTGGATCGTCTGTTATGTGGTATGAAGACTATTGCTTGGGTTTTGTTTGAATTTATTTTGAGTCGCCATTTGTTGCACCAAGTAACGAAGCTATGGATAGCGGCGTTTAGGATGTTGTTTATACTTTGTACAGTTTTTGAAGTTGCTAGGAAAGCAGTATCGTCTGCGTATTGAAACAGATGAGCATTGTTCGGTAGGCTTGGGAAGTCTGCAACATATAGAAGGTATAGTAGAAGTGATAGTGCTGAACCCTGCGGGACACCACTGAAGATGAAGTGCGGATGGGAACTGGTGTTGTTTATATTAACATATGAGATCCTGTTTGAGAGGAACTGGTGCGTGAATCTAATATATGCCCCAGGAAGTTTAAGTTTAATAAGTTTATAGATCAGTCCTTGGTGCCACATCCTGTCAAATGCCTTTTCGGTCAAATAATACTAGGCATGATGGATTTAGTGAGTTGTAATTTTGGAGTATTAGGTTTGTGAGCCTTAGTAGTTGGTCGTTTATGCTAAAATTTGGTCGGAAGCTAGCTTGATGTATCGGTAGTAGCATCACCTGTACTCTGTGATGTGGTGGTGTAATCTATAGACCAGTATCCGTTCCAGGATTTTGCTGAAAGTTGTTGTTAGCTTTATTGGTCGGTATGAGGAAACGGAATTTGTTGCTTTGTTCGGTTTTGGGAACATTAATGTTTTTGATACTTTCCAGTCCTGTGGTATGAAGCCGGTGCGTAGAATGAATGTATATATTATCGCCAGTAGTTGCATGAATGATGCGGGAGCTTCTTTGATGTGGCGGTAGCTTATGTTGTCAATGCCTGGTGCGGAGTTCCTTTTGTTTGCCAAAGATCGGTGGATGTCTTCTACGGTGATGACTTCTGTGGGAGGGTTTGTATCTGGCATAGTATGAATAATATTGGGTTGAAGTGCTGGTGACTCTGGATTTAGCCTGTCTACTGGATGGTGGTATGGATTTTGTTGTGGAGGTGGTGTGAAGACATCTTGTAGATATTCGACAAATGCATCGGCTTTTTCTTGGTCTGTTGTTAACGGTGTGTTGTTCTGAAGTAATGCGTATGTTGTGGAGGTACATTGTCCAGTTAGCATCTTAAACCTTTTCCAGTATTTTGTCGGGTGACTCGTTTCTCCTAATGAGTTGCATGCTTTAATCCAGCTTCTTTGTTTGTATGCTTTGAGGTAGTTTGTGGTCATCCGTTGTATCTGTCTATGGTGTCGTAGGGCTTCTAAGTTTCCAGTACGTATGTATTCTTTGTATAGTTGTCTTGATCGTTTTAACATTGGTGGGTACTGTGGTGGTAGTTTTGGTTTTGATATTGTGGTTGTTTGGGTCGGGATGTGTAATTTGCCTGTATCTTTGAGGGCAGTTGTCATTTGATCCACTATCTTTTAAAGGTCGTCTTCTGTTTCTGGTGCATTTAGATTCCCTGTTTCTAGTTCTACTGCTGTGCGGTACTCAGTCCAGTTAGCCTTATCATATCGAAGTACAGTGCGTCTGTATGGTGCTTGGTTCCTGTTGTCTTAATTTTCGCAGCGTAGTGTGAGTTTTATTGGGTCGTGGTCGCTTCCAATAGAGTCTAAGATTTCTACCAGACAGCGATTGGATAGGTTGGATGATGTAATTACTATATCCGGAGTGGTTGCTGATGGGTCTGGTGTGGCGAGGTAGCTTATGTATTTCGCCAGTAGTGTTTGTAGTTAGGAAGTTGTTGAATCTAGTTTTTTGTCGGACTGTTCTGCTGTGAAAGTTTATGTCAGCCATGATGATATAGTTTTTGAAGTTGTTGGATGTGTACTGAAAGAATTCATATGGTATTGGGTGATTGGGTCTGACATATATTGTTGCTATGGTGATGTATAGTGATTTGAGATACAATGTTACTATTAGGTGCTCCGGTAGATTTGCTATGTTATGTTGGTGTCTTCGGTATGCTATTGTCGGCTGAAATCCCAGTAGTATTCCACCGCTTGCTTTTTGTGTTTCGGTTTTATTGTCGTGTCTTAGTATTTGCTGTTTTCCAATTTTGGCTGTTAGGTTAGTTTCGTTTAGCATAAATGTCTTTATTTGTTCATCCTGTAGCAGTTGTTCAAGTAGGATTTTCTTCTGTATTACTGACCTGATGTTTAGAAATAAGAAATCTAATGCCATCATGTAAAGAATTGTAAGGTTTTGCTTGTTCCTCATGGATCTATATGGGGCTTGCCAGTTGTGTTGCATGAAAGTGTACATATTGACCAGAATTCGTAGCATTGAAATTTACTTGTAGGGTAGCTTTTGCTGCATATTGAACCTGTTGCAGAGTGTGTGGTCTTAGAATCGGGTGAATATTTTGTAGGGCCATTGTTACAAAGGCTAGCATTTGTTCGATTGTTACTGGGTTGTAAACCGAAGTTGGTTGTGTAGATGTGGAAGTAACCTGGTCTAGTTGCTCGTGTGTTCGGACTGGCACGACGAGGTAAGGTGTTTCTTCTTGCACAGGTGGTTTTGCCCTACATTTATAGCTGTATGTCGGGCGGGCCTTGTTACATTGTGCGCATTTTGGTGTTTGTGCCAGATTTCTGCATTGCCGGGTGTTGTGTGGTCCACTGCAGAATCCATATCTAGGCTGTTGTGTACATTTGTCAGTAGTATGTTGATTATAGGTCTGACATTTTTCGCATATGATTGGTTGTGGTTGTGGTGTTTGCGACGGTTCGACTCTATGCTTCCTACCGTATATTTGTGTGCCTTTCATCAGGAGGTCGTCGATGGTTTCTTGCGACTTTGAGAGGACCCGTACCATGAAGGTTGGGCCTTCTCTGCACATAATCCTGATGCATTTTATCACCGAAAAGCCTTCTTCCTCTAGTTCAGCCTGAATCTCATTGTCAGTATAATCAGGCGGGATCCCTCTAATTACGACAGATAGTGCCGGCGGTGATCGTGGTGGTGGCATTTGTTTCGGACCTCGTTGATCAAGTTCGTTTATTACTGCATTCTTACCAAAGATTTCGCAAGAGTGTTTGTCTGTGATAGTCTTCACAAGATTAGGATCTGTTGGCTTCAGTATGTATCCGTTTCTGATAGGAACTATCTGAGTTATTGATGTTCGAGGAATGTACTTTGTCAGTTGTAAGAATATTTGTTTGTTGTTCTGATATTTGGCGTCATAGTTGGACAGTATGAAATTGGAGGTCTGATGTTTATTGTATAGGTTTTGGTTTCCACTATCGAGCTCCATGTGAATATTTGTACTATCAGTTGAAGATTCACTTAGGTTATGTTGTCGTTTAGACTGTACAGGAGACCTTGATCGCGATCGGTGAGATTTCGGTTCGGTCTTTCGTTTTTCTCCTGCGGGTAACTGGTGAGGGCCAAGTACGACCTGAGGTAAACCGATGTGGCCTGTGGGTATGTTGCTAGCCTTTGCACCTTCCATTTTTCGTGAGCCAGGTGTCGTCATTGTGGAGATCAGTCCGAATACTTAATTGAATATAAGTTGAGCAATATATAGTGTAGTAAATATTAAAATGATGTAAATTTTATATGTAACCAAAATCAAAGTCCAATGAATAGCAAGAGTCAGAATATATGATCTAGAACTTTAAATATCCAAAATCGAAGTCCAGTGATATAGCGAGGTCAGAAAATACATGATTATATCAATCCAAATCGTTAACCAGAATCACAGTCCTTAAGAATAGCTTCGGTTAGAATACTTATACCAGTAACTTATAAAGTCAATCAGTGAATTTTCAACTTCTGCTTGAATTTTCAGCTTCTGTTTGATTTTTTTAAGGGTTCCAGCCGGCAAAGGGTTACGCCCTTTGTTCGGGTTAAGAGGAGGGATAGGATCGGTGAGAAAAGGATTTTTGTTCGTCTAAGAGGGTGTGGGAAATCTTTATTTATTTCTTTATTTAACATCATTTTTCATCATCATTTGTTCTTCATTTCTTCATCAATTGTTGGGAACATTCATTTCTTTATTGTGACTCTTATTGCAATCGTACGTATTCACGATCAGGTTACATGAGTTATAAGATGATTTAGAAAAGATTGTGCAGAAAGTATATTAATAAGAACTATAAGAGTAAAAAGATTAAATAGATCTGTACCAGAATGCTATAGAATATTAATGAGGTGAGATGAAGGATGTGGTGAAGTGCATTATTTACGAGACAATCTCAGAACATTATATTAGAAAGACGAATGTAGGGTCATCTTCTGTCCTGGGGCTACTCAGGACTGAATGGAACAAATGAGGCCCAAGTTAGTAATAATGAATTACTCGTGCACAGATGGGTAGATATGTGGTGATAGATGGTCAGGATGATAGATGTAGAAATCAGTTTTTATAGGATCATCGTCGTCTAATGTATTTGAGTACATGGCGAGAAGATGTTGGAGTGGAGTCTGTAGATATTGGGTTGGTGTGTACATCGCAACATCCAGTTGTAGGGTATCCATGAGTAGTGGGTTGCCAGTGTGTATGTGTGTGATAATGTTATTTCTGCGTAAGTGTTCAATATGCTGGAGGATTATTGGGAAAGTAATCCTTGTCATAAACTGCAGCTGTAGGAGAGGGAAGTCGTATTCGGAATGCTAATCGTAAGGCGTGTCTTTCAATGATTTTTAGGCGTTCGTAAAAAGAGTCTGGGGCCGATATCCAGGCAGTATGCCCATGCGTTATTGATGGCCGCAGAAAGACTTTATATGTTTTGATTACAGTGTCTGAGTGAAGACCCCAGGAAGTTCCTACAAGTTTTTTCATCAAGTTTAATCTTTGGGAAGTTTGTTCCTTACGTTTTTGGAGGTGTCCCTTCCATGTAAGTTTTGTGTCAAATACGACTCCGAGATATGTTACTTGTGTTGTTGGTTGTACTGGTGTTCCATTGATTAAAATATTTAATAAGGTTGGATTTCGCCGCACTCTTGAAAGTCGATGTTGTATGATGACGGATTGAGTCTTAGAAGCATTTACTGATAATTTCCATGTGTTACACCAAATAAGGAAGGATGTGACGGCCGGTTGTAATGTTCGGTTTATATGTTGAATGGATTTCCCTAAAGCTAGAAATGCAGTGTCATCAGCGTACTGAAATAATTTAATGTTGTCAGGAAGGGCAGGCATATCTGATACATACATGATATAGAGTAGCGGCGATAGTACAGAACCTTGTGGTACGGCGGTGTTAAGAAAGATGTGATGTGATGTCGAGGAATAAATAGTTATGTAGGTCATACGTGTGGAGAGAAAAGAATGAATTAGTCGGATGTAACTATGTGGGAGCAGGAAATTTCGCAATTTATAGATGAGTACGGAATGCCATACTTTATCAAAAGCTTTTTCCAGATCGAATAATAGAAGACAGGATGGATATGCAGTATTATAATGATGGGTGATGGTAGTGCTTAGTCGTAGTAGTTGGTCTGATAAACTTACGGATGGTCGAAAACCTGCTTGATGTATTGGTAATAGATTGTGTTCAGTGAGATGGATGTGTAAGCGATGTATAATTACTTTTTCAAAGATTTTACTAAGACAAGATGTTAATTGAATTGGGCGGTAGGATGAAGTTTCATGAGGAGATTTGTTGGGTTTTGTGAATAGTAATACCTTGGATATTTTCCAGTCAGGTGGATAGTGTCCAGTGCGTAATATAAAGTTGTATGTTAAGGCTAAGAGATTGATTATTATCGGTGGAGCAACTTTGATTAATTTGTATATGATTGAATCGAATCCTGGCTGAGTTGCGTTTTTTAGCGATAGCAGTATGAATGTCTGCTGGAGTATAGCAGCTGTCAGTGTGTTGTTTGGTTCTAAGATGTGATTGGAGTTGGCTCGTAAGTATTCATGATTTGGATTGACTGTTTCCTTTATTCTTCGGTATATGGGTTTGTCTGTGATGTAATTAGGTGGCGTGAAGATTGCTTTTAAATAATTAGCAAAGGTGTCGGCTTTCTCTTCATCTGTTTGTAATGCTTTGTTGCCTACAATTATGGGGTAAGTGGTTTTCTTATAGTTTCCAGTTGATAGTTTGAATTTCTGCCAATACTGTGTTGGATGTGTAGTTGTCGATAGTTTGTTACACGTGCGGATCAATTGTCGGCGTTTATAAGCGTTAAGGTAGTTATGTAGCATGCTGTTCCATTGTCTATGTAGTGGTAAGGTGTCTGGATTATGAGTCCGTAAATAGTCTCGGAAAGCAGAACGAGATGCTGTGATTATCTTTCTGTATTGAGGTGGAACTGGCGGTTTCTCGGAAAAACGTTCACGTATGGGTATGTAGTTTGTGGCTGCTGTTGTAATTATGTTGGTTAATTTGTCTGTCAATGAATAAAGCTCCTCTTCCGTAGTGGGCTCTTGAAGTGATTCTGCAGTAGAGGTGATAGTTGTGGTGTATGCCTCCCAATCTGCATGATTGTAGTCGTAGTATCTGATTGGTTGTTGGTTTTTTGGCTGTTGATGAGGCGAATCAATGTCCAGTAAAATCGGAGCATGGTCACTGCCGAATGGTGGAAGTACGAGTAAGTTGTTTATAGTTAAACTGGAAGAAGATATTACTACATCTGGAGAAGTGCCGCTGATAGGGCGTGATGGAGAAGGCAGATCGAGAAGATGAGCGGCCATGTTGTGTTGTACATATTGTATAAATTGCTGCTTTTCTCGGAGTAATCGACTATGAAAGTTGATGTCTGACATAAGGATATAATGTCTAAAGTGTCCGTCAATGTATTGTAGAAATGAATACTGTATTGGATGGCCAGGCCTTATATAGATAGTACAGAGTGTTATGGTTTTCGATTTGAGATATATTGTTACTACATTGTGTTCAGGTAGGTCTTTCGTAATATGTCTTGGTAAAATATGAGTTCTGATCGGCAAGTTTTTGTAACACCCAATGGCACTCCCTCCTTGTGCACGTGTGGGAGCAGGAGCTCTAGAACAGTCATGGCGAATGAATTGGTATCCAGTTAGTTTGGGTGTATTCTTTGGTGTTAAATAAGTTTCGTTTAGAGCGAACACACATACTTGTTCGTCTCGCAAAAGCTGTTCAAATATTAGTTTATGGGTTAAAAGTGAGCAGATGTTGAGAAATAAAAAGGTATATACCATTACTATGAGTTCGTGTGCCATGTTTAGTACTGTTCTATAGGCTGGAAGTTGAAATGAACGTGCGGTCCTGAATATGTTGCTTGAAATTGAACGTGAAAGAGTGTTTTTGCTGCCTGTGTTACTTGCAGTAGGATATGGTCTCTTAGACAGGGATGCATGTTTTGTAGTACGATGGTGGTGAATCGAATTAGGTCTTCTATGGTAATTGGATCTCGCAACGAGTTATTTGGTGACGTCTGGGTATCTGTAGATCGGAAGGGTACAGTAAGCTCAGGTTTATCGGGTATCGGTTCTGGTTTGGTTTTGCATTTGTAGGAAGCTTGTCAGAGCAGGTGTTACACTTAGGTGGAGCTTGTAGGTTTGGACAATTGCTGGTAGTATGGTTGCCGGTGCAGTATCCACATTGTGGTGGTGCGTTGCACTGAAGTGTGTGATGTTGGTTATAGCTTTGACTCTGCTTGAATTTTTTTACCTAGCCGCAGCTAGGACCCACCAGAGGGCTGAACCCTCTATTTAGGGAAGGGATTATAGGTTACTGGAGATATGTATTTATAAGGTTGTTTGGTTAAGAGCTTTAACTTTATTGCAGTACTTTATTTATGTATTCTAATCATAATTAATCATTGGCCATTATGAGCTTTGCTCATAATCATACTGTTTAGGTAGGTTTATGTATGATTATGGGATGAGAAATGAATATGAGGTGCGGTACACGTCACAACACTTCAGTACACTTAGAGGCGAATGATAGTTTTCTTCTTGTCCAGGGGCGGCTCTGGACAATATGATAGACAGGTGAAGCCCTGTTAGTACATTTATGATCACTGTGCAACGTATGAAGGTGCAAGATAATGAGGCATATCTGGTATGCTGTGTGCTGAAGCAAGCGCAAAGTCTGGATGGTTTGGTGTGATTTTATATTGGTATAAAGTGAAAAGCAGGGAGAGGGGTGTATATTTATGTTGTTCAGGTGGATGATGTATTTCATGAGAATATAGTATATCATGGAAGAGAAGATGGTTCATTTCAAGGCGTTTGTGAATGTATTTGATTCGCAGATCTTCTAAATGTAATAGTAGGTGAGGGAAAGTTATGCGGTCATATAAGTCTTGAGTCGGACTGGGGAGTTTCACTCTGTAAGCAATGCGTAGTGCAGGTCGTTCCAGTATCTGAAGTTTCTTGTAGAAGTTTTGGTTGGCGGCAATCCAGGCTGTGAATCCATAAGTAAGGACAGGTAGGAGGAATGCTTTATATGTATTAATTACAGTGTGTGGTTTAAGACCCCAAGTGGTGCCTGTTAGTCGTTTGAGCAGATTTAGTCTATTGTAGGCTTTACTAATGACCTTTTGTAGATGAGGGCGCCATATTAATTGATGATCGAGTATGAGTCCTAAGTAAATGACTTGTTTGGAGCATGGGATGGGTGTATGATTGATAGTGAGAGTGAGTTTGGTTGGATTTCGTTTAACACGAGAACGGTGTTTAGGAAGGATAAAGACTATGGCTTGTGTTTTATGAGAATTAATCGTGAGTCCCCATTCGTTGCACCATGATGAGAAGATATGTATAGCTTCATTCATGGTTCGGTTGATATGTTGGATTGATTTACTAAGGGCGAGGAAGGCGGTGTCGTCTGCGTATTGAAAAATGTGGATATTAGGAGGTAAGGATGGAAGATCTGCAACAAATAGTAAATACAAGAGTGGAGAAAGTACAGAACCTTGAGGGACACCACAATGTAGAAAGATAGGATGTGAGGTGGTAGAGTTTATCGAGATATATGCGATAAGGTTGACTAGGAAGTTAAAGACAAATCTGATGATTGTGATGGGAAGGCGAAAATGTTGAAGTATCCAAAGTAGTGCTGTGTGCCAAACCTTATCCAATGCTTTCTCGAGGTCAAATAGTACAAGACATGAAGGATGTGAAGTATTGAAGTGATTAGAAATGGTGTTGGTGAGGCGTAGAAGTTGATCATTGGTACTGAAAGATGGATGGAAGCCGGCTTGGTGAAGGGGAAGGAGGTTGAATTGGTCTAAATGTTTGTGGAGGCGTTTTACAAGGATTTTTTCTAGGGTTTTACTAAGAGTGGAAGTCAGTTGGATGGGACGATATGACGAAACTGCATGGGGAGGTTTTTTTGGTTTAGGAAACATGAGTGTTTTGGAAGTTTTCCAGGTAAGGGGAAAATAGCCGGTACAGAGGATAAAAGTATATATAGTGGTGAGTAGTTGTAGAAAACAGAAAGGTGCTTCAATGATATGGCGGTATGTGATAGTGTCTATGCCACGTGCAGTTTCTTTTGCGTGCTATGGCGGAGCTGATGTCATCTGTGGTGATAGGTTCTGTTAGAGGATGATCAGAAAGGTTATGATTAGGATGGGGTTGGAGATAGGGTGATGCTAAGTTAAGGCGGTCTATAGGGTGCCGTCTGAAAGGATTGATGGGTTGTATGGGTGTAAAGATGTCTTGCAGGTAATCAGCGAATGCATCTGCTTTCTCTTCGTCAGTATGGAGTGCGTGATCATTAAGGAGGAGAGAATATGGCGTTATACTGTACTTGCCTGTGAGTGTATTAAACCTTTTCCAGTATTTTGTTGGATGGCTTGTATCTGCGAGTTCGTTACACGTTTTGACCCATTGTCTAAGCTTGTATGCTTTTAAGTAGTTGTGTACCGTCCGTTGTAATTGACGATGTAGTCTTCCTGTTACTACTGGTGGAAGTTTATGTTGCAATCTTTGTTCTGGTTCTGTCATGATAGTGATAAGTATTGTTGCTGTGATGAAGATAAACAGGGCCGTAGTCCAATACATATAGAGATGCAATCACTTGTTAGTATGACCCTATCACTAAACAATGACGATGATAATGATGATCAGTCTTTGTGCAATGACTGCTAGAAAAACTCGTTCTAACTTCCACCCTCCGACACTGTGGAGTGCCGTCAGTCCCAATAAGACCGTATGCGTTTGCAACACAAGGTCCTCGTTAATACACTAACGAATCCCAGTTAGGCTAGGTTAAGTTATGTCTGCTTGAATTTTTTTTGTCGTACCGTTTAAAGGGCTACACCCTTTCTTCGGTTTTTTGTTTTGTGTAACTTTTCAGGTAATTGTATATGTTTATTGGTCTATGAGCTGTATTCACATTTTTATTATATGTGCATTTTCTCTGTGAGATGTTTTGTAGTATTTTTTATTCTTGCATGCTTTTGGTGCTTTATGATGTTTTTTTTCTCCCTCTCTCTCTCTCTCTCTGATAATTCAGTATTATATAATAGGTGAAAGTGCAGTGCAATGCTCCGACGCCATATATTTTGGAGGTATGTTTAAGTATTATGGCATTTAATCGTCAGGTTTCGTGGCGATACGGGTGCGATAAATGTATTATGTTGTCAATTAATTTTCAGGGTTATTGTGCTTGTGATGGGTAAATGTCCCGTGAAAGTTCTTGTGGTCTATATATGGCGAAGATGTCTTGGTCTGGGTGGTTGGGTGCCAGCGTTAGACAGTACAACGTGATTAGATGGTCGAATGCTGTATTGTGGTAGACTGCAGGTGAATCATTTTGTGCGTCCTGTTGCAAAGATGTCGAGAATAATTGGGTGGCTGTCTGTTATGTGCTTCAATATATATTTGGTACAGATTTTCTCGAGATGTTGTCATATGTGTGGGAAGTCGATGCGTTCATAGGGCAGCCTTGTGGGGCTTGGTACTTTTATTCGATATGCGAGCCTTAGTGCGTGCCGTTCCATTATGACCACTTTTTTGTATAATTTTATCGGAGTTGATAGCCAGGCAGTATGTCCGTGGCTGAGCGTTGGTCTCATGAATACTTTGTAAGTATTGATCAGCATATGTGGCTTTAATCCCCATGTTGTTCCTACTAGGCGTTTCAGTAAATTAAGTCGGCTTTTTGCTTTAGTTACGATATAGTTTAGTTGAGGTGTCCATGTGAGTTTGGTATCGAATATCACTCCAAGGTATTTTACTGTTTTTGATGGTTTGATCGGTACGCCATGTACTGTAATATTAAGTTTTCGTGGGTTGCGTTGTGTTCGTGATCTGCTCTTTGGTGGTATAAATACAACGGTTTGTGTTTTCCCACTATTTATTGTGAGTTTCCAAGTTCTGCACCATTTGCTGAAGCTATCTATTGTGTTTTGTAGTAGTCTGTTGATACCTTGTATGGTTGGGGCCAAAGCCAGGAAGGCTGTGTCGTCGGCAAATTGGAATGTTTGTACATTGTTAGGAATTTCAGGTAAATCGGCTACATATAGTAGGTATAATAGTGGAGAAAGTGATGAGCCTTGTGGTACGCCAGATTTTAGTAAGATTGGGTGTGAAAGTGATTCGTTGATGGATATATATGCCATACGATTTGTGAGGAAGGAATGAATGTAGCGTATATAGCACTCTGGTAGCATAAATGAGTGTAGTTTGTGCAATAGACCTGCGTGCCACACTTTATCAAAAGCTTTTTCCAAATCGAACGTAAGTAAGCATGAAGGTAGTGATTTATTGAATTGATTAGATATTGTTGTTGTTAGTCTTAGTAGTTGATCTGAAATACTATAGTTAGGTCTGAATCCAGCTTGCGATATAGGTAGTAAATTATTTTCATTTAGGTGTTCATGTAGTCTGTTGACAATTATCTTCTCCAGTATTTTACTTAATGTTGAGGTGAATTGTATGGGACGATACGAGGTGATTTCGCTCGTTGGTTTGTTAGGTTTTGGAAAAAGCAGAACTTTTGAGTATTTCCAGTCTATCGGGAAATATCCGGTCCTCAGTATGAATGTATATATTGTTGCTAAAATTGTGATAAAAGTCGGTGGTGCTTCCTTGATTAATTTGTATGTTATTGTGTCCAATCCAGGAGCTGTATTCCGTTTCCTGCCAGCCACTTGGTTTATCTCTAACATTGTTATAGGTTTTGTTAATGGGTTGTTTGGAGGTAGCCTATTGTTTATGCTTGGTCGGAGTGTTTCAGAGTTTGGATCGGAGTGTTGTCGGATCAAATTTCCTACACGAATTGGCATATAACAGTCGGGCAACGGTGTGAATATATCTTGAAAATGGTTGGCAAAGGTATTTGCTTTGTCAATATCAGTCTGTGGGCTTTGATTATCTACTATTATTGGATATGGAGTTCGTTGTGTTTTGCCTGTTAATCTATGGAAGGTTTTCCAGTATTTGGTTGGGTGTGATGTTTCGCCTAGTAAGTTACAGACTTTAATCCATTGCCTAGTTTTGTATGCTTTTAGATAGTTATGTCATTCTTAGGTATGCACGGTGGAGTCGTAGTGCTTCTAAGTTGTGAGTACGTGTATATTCACGGTGTGCTCTTCTGGATGCAGCTATTAGGTGTAGATATTGAGGTGGTAGTTTCGGTTTATGAGGTGTGATAGTGGTTGTCGGAATATGTTTTTCAGCTGCTGATTTTAGTTTCTGAGTTATAATGTCTACAGTTTCGTCGAGCGATTCTGGTGTGGTTGGTTCCTCTATAGTTTGTAGTTTGTTCTCTATGGTTTCTCTGTAGTCGTCCCATTTAGCGTCGGTGTATCGATATATTTTACGCGTATTTTGAGTCTGTTGTATAGCTCCTGGAAACTCGAGTTGTAATTTGATTGGAACATGATCACTTCCTATTGGGTCGAGCACATCTATTGTTGAATATGTGATGAGAGTCTGTGAGATGATTACGGCATCTGGTGTAGTTTGACTTACTGGCCTAGTAGGTTTTGGTAGTATGATAAATTCTCCATGTGTGTTTGTTTCTATATCGTCGAGAAATTTGGATTTTGCTCGTTTACTGCGACTATGGAAGTTGATGTCCGCCATTATGATAAAGTGTCTATATTTGTCGGAGATGTAGCGTATGAAATCTATTGGTAGTGGCTTGCCTGGTCTAACGTAGATTGTAGCGAATGCTATTGTTCTGTGCTTTAGATATAATAGCGTCACATTATGTTCTGGAAGGTTTAGGTTTGTAGGCAGTTCTATTATTCTGTGAGGTATATTTGGCTTAAATGCAACTGCTGTTCCTCCATTTGCTCGTAGGCAGTCTCTGGGGCCGTCGTGGCAGTGCATGGTGTAGCCCTTGATCGTAGGTTTGTATTTGGGTGTGAGAAAAGTTTCATTCAGTGCGAAGGCTGTGGCTTTCTCTTCCAGTAACAAATGTTCGAATAGTACTTTGTGTGTTTTAAGTGACTGTATGTTCAGAAAGATGAACGTATATAATGCTGTCATGATCTTGTGTCCCATATTTGTTTTCATTTTCTATTGTTAGTATGTTGAAATGTACATGTGGCCCTGAGTATGTGGTCTGTATTTCAATCTTGAACAGTACTTTGGCTGAAAGGCTGATTTGTTGGATTATGTGGTTTCTTTCGAATGGATGAATATTTTGTAGAGTTATTGCAGTGAATCTTAATAGATCTTCGACGGTGATTGGTTGACGCAATGAGTTGTTCGGTGGAGTAGGTACATAACTGGTTCGTAGAGGTACTGTCAATTCTGGGTGTTCTGGTTCAGGTGGAGGTTTCTTTTGACATTTGTAACTGTAGGATGGATGCGATTCCCCGTAGGTTGTACATTTAGGTGGTTGTGCTAAGTTTGGGAATTTAGTTGTGTTGTGGTTGCTGGAATAGTGTCCGCATTTTGGAGTCTCTTTGCATTCATGGGTAGGGTGTTGATTGTAGGTTTGACATCGTTCGCACCTTACTGGTAGCGGAGGAGCTGAGCATAATGGTTCCACTCGATGTCTATTACAGTATATGTAGATCCCGTCAGTTAGCATTTGATCGATAGTGTCTTTGCTATTCGTTCGCACTCTTATTAGGTAAGATGGCGTACCTTCTCTTGTACGAATTCGAAGACATTTCTCGATGGTATGCCCTTCTAGCCTTAGTTCGTCTAGGATATCTTCTTCTGTGTAGTCTGGAGGAACCCCCTTTATGACCACAGATAGCATTGGTTGCCTCCTTGGAGGCTGCTGTTGTTTTGTGGCTCTTGGAGATAGTGGCATGATGTAGGCAACTTTTCCAAATATTTCGTATGACACCTTGTTTCGAATATTGATAGCCATGTCAGGATCAATTGATTTTATTATGATCCCGTTGCGGGTAAAGACTATGTCAGAAATTTCGTGCCATGGTAAGTATTTGAAAAGTTGTAGTGCGACAGTTTTGGTGTACGATATTTGGTGTCGTACTTGGTTAGCAAGAAGTTGTAAATTGGCTGTTGACGTGGGTCACTTCCTGTGTCCATTACTGTTGGTTTCTCATGTGGAGAACGTGACCTAGAACGTTTAGAATCAGAACTACTGATTGATTCGGCTCTTATACTTTTAGGTGAATTTTGCCGTTTAGCTTTATGAGTTTTCAGAGATAAAGTAGTCGCCTTAGGTTTCGTACCAGTTACCTTAGACATAGTTACTGTTATCGAGTATCAAAGCCGTATTCTAAGACCAATAACGTAAGCCGGGAGTCGATATTAAGATTTTTCAGTCCAGTAACCAAGATCAAAATCCAGAGAATAGCAAAGTCAACATATAATCAGTAAAAACTATAATCAGAGACCTTGAGAATAGCTTATGTCAGAATACTTAAACTAGTAACTTTCAAATTAACTAGTCAATAAACCAAACTCGTATACCAGATAAATAGCCTAAGTAATCGTAATACCAATATTAACCGTTCCGAATGAAGTAGTATATTACCTCAAATGAACCTAAGTACCGTTTTTCGACTGGTGGCTCACCCAGCGTGCAGAGAAGTCGTTATGCTTGTTTATCCTGGCGCAATCCTGAGAATAGCAAAGTCAACATATAATCTGTAAAAACTATAATCAGAGACCTTGAGAATAGCTTATGTCAGAATACTTAAACTAGTAACTTACAAATTAACTAGTCAATAAACCAAACTCGTATACCAGATAAATAGCCTAAGTAATCGTAATACCAATATTAACCGTTCCGAATGAAGTAGTATATTACCTCAAATGAACCTAAGTACCGTTTTTCGACTGGTGGCTCACCCAGCGTGCAGAGAAGTCGTTATGCTTGTATATACCAGAAGCCTGATGACTTTATGCGTTCGAAAATCTCAAAATAACTTTCGCCCTCCGACACTGTAAAGTGACGTCAATCTCAAACTGACGGTATGCTTCTCAATCTCAATTGTGCGTATGTAACACGATATCATCGCAGAAAAGTTAACCAATCAGAGTTAAGCTAGGTTTCAGTTTTTGGTACCGGTTGTTTCGATTGGTCGGCTACCAATACTCTTTTTTATTCAGGTGGAGCGTCCTGTGGCCAGAATGTCTGCTTGAATTTTTTTTTTATTATTATTTTTCTTTTTTTATTGCTAGCCGAGGCTAGGCCCCCAAAGGGATACACCCTTTATCTGCGAAAAGAGGCTGCAAGGAAAGTGAGGTCCGAGGATAGTGGTTGGCCTATTAGGTTTGAAAAATCTTTATTTCATTTTATTTCTGAACATCACAGGGTATTATGAGTTTACCTCATAATCATGCTTATTAGGGTGGTTAGTTACATCAGTTTAAGCGGGGATGATTATGAAATATGTGATGGAGGTGATGTGCTGTAGACGCCACAACACGTTGACACAAATTTGACACATGATTGATGATCTTCTCGTCTAGAGCCTTAGCGTTCAAGATGGTTACTGTGCAATTAATGAAGGTGCAATATAGTGAGGGGTGATTGGTGCACTATATTCCGATATCAAATCTATATCTGAATGATCTTCTGGTAATGTTTGTTTGTATATAGTGAATAGGAGAGAGAGTGGGCTGTCGATGTGATTAGGTGGTGTGTTGCGTTGTTCGTAGGAAAGGAGTATATCACGGAAGAGCGGGTGTTGAGTTTCATATCTATTTAGCATGTAGTTGGTGTGCAAACTTTCCAGATGAAGAAGAATTTGTGGGAAGGTGATTCGTTGATAAAGTTCCTGTGTTGGGCTGGGTAGTTTGATTCTGTATGCCAATCGGAATGCGTGTCTTTCTAGAATTTGGAGTTTAGTGTAGAATTTGTCATTTGCAGCAATCCAAGCAGTTAGTC
This sequence comes from Lepisma saccharinum, assembly GCA_022664845.1. NCBI lineage: Eukaryota > Metazoa > Arthropoda > Insecta > Zygentoma > Lepismatidae > Lepisma > Lepisma saccharinum. The sequence goes on from JAGDQP010018696.1 coordinate 33,325, forward strand.
CGTAGGTCAATACACGTCTTAAGAATACTTTGAAAGTGTTTAGTATAGTTTTGGCTTGTAGTCCCCATGTGGTTCCGGTAAGTCTTTTCGGGAGGTTGAGGCGGTTTCGTGTTTTGGAAATAATCTTGTTCAAGTGCGGTTTCCAGGTGAGATGTGATCGATGATGAGACCTAGGTACGTAACTGTTTTGGAGGGTTTAATTGGGTTACCGTGTATTTTGAGATCTAGCAATGAGGGATCTCTGTGGACTCTAGAACGATAGTTTGGGGGTATGAAGACAATGGTTTGAGTTTTAGTGGAATTTATGGTGAGTCCCCACTTGTCACACCAGGAAGTAAATCTCTGAAAGGCTTCAGTGAGAGTTTGATTGATGGTTTGAATAGTTTTTCCAAGGGCGAGGAAGGATGTGTCGTCTGCGAATTGGAATATCTTGATGTTTGGTGAGAGAGGAGGTAAATCGGCCATAAAGAGGAGGTAGAGAAGAGGGGATATTGCGGAGGCTTGAGGGACACCACAGTACAGGAGTATAGGATGAGAGATGCTCGAGTTTATGGTGATGTACGTGAGACGATTGCTGAGGAAGTGAAGGATACATCGGATGTATGTGAGAGGAAGTAGAAAGGAGCGAAGTTTGGAAATAAGGGCTTGGCGCCAAACTTTGTCAAAAGCTTTTTCTAGGTCAAACAGGAGTAAGCATGAAGGGTTATTTGTATTATACTGGTTGGAGATGGTGTTTATTAGGCGTAGGAGTTGATCGTTGATGCTGAATTGTGGGCGAAATCCGGCTTGGTGTATAAGGAAGCAGGTTGTAATGTTCAAGGTGAGTGTGAAGACGATTGACGAGTACTTTTTCTATAGTTTTACTGAGGGTGGATGTTAGCTGGATGGGTCTGTAAGAGGATACGAGATGAGGTGGTTTTTGGGGTTTGAGAAAAACGAGTGTTTTTTGAGGTTTTCCAGGTAAGGGGAAAGAAGCCTGTACGGAGAATGAAAGTGTAGACAGATGCTAAGAGGTTAATGAGATTGAGGGGAGCTTCTTTTAAGTGACGGTAGGTTATGGTATCGTGACCGGGTGCTGTAGTGCGTTTGGAGGCGATGGTTTGAATGATTTCGTTTCAAGTTATTGGTGCTGTAAGTGGGTTTTCTGGGAGGAGGTGAGTGGTATTTGGTTGTAGATGTGGGGAGTTGAAGTTTATTCTATCGGCAGGATGCGTTTGGAAAGGATTTATGGGTGGAGATGGGATGAATATATCTTGGAGGTATGTGGCGAAAGCGTCTGCTTTTTCTTTATCTGTATGCAATGCCTGATTAGTTTGAAGTAATGGATATGTAGTTTTTGTGTGTTTTCCTGTGCGTTGGTTGAATTTCTTCCAGTACTTCGTCGGATGGGATGTATCAGCGAGCTTATTACATGTGCGGAACCATTGTTTAGCTTGTAAGCTTTGATGTAGTTGTGTACAGTTCTCTGAAATTGTCTGTGCAGTCTAAGTGATTCTTGGTTACCTGTTCTCTGGTAGTCTCTGTATAATTGTCGGGAACGATTGATTAAGGTTAGATATTGAGGTGGGAGGTTGGGTCTGTGAGGAAATATTCTGCTGGTAGGAATGTAGGTGTTTGATGCTTGTTTTATTATAGAAGTTATATTGTCTATCGTATTGTAAAGTTCTGCTTCCGATGTGGGGGGTTCTATGTGCTGAATATTCTGTTCGATATGATTGCGATATTTAGTCCAATTGGCTTTGTCAAATCTGAGGATGTTGCGAGGAGGAACGTTGCGATGAAGGTTTGGATGTTGTGGGTTTTGAAGGGTTAACTTGATTGGGGCGTGATCACTACCGATAAGGTCTAAAACTTCTAATGTGCATCGCTTCTGGAGATGTGTGGAGGTGATAACGATGTCAGGAGTGGTAGTTGAAATTGGTCTTGTCGGCTTTGATATGTTATTGATTGTACCCGTTGTTTGGTATTCAATGAAGTCGTGGAATGCTGTTTTTTCCCTGTCCGACCTGCTGTGAATATTGATGTCAGCCATAATTATGTAGTTGGTGAACGTGTTGGAAATATACGCGAAGAAGTTATGTGCGATGGGATGTCCTGGAGGAACATATATTGTTACTAATGTGATGTACGTATATCTGTTGAAAGTAGAGCGTTGTGATGAGATTCTCTGGGATGTTTTGGATAGTTGGGGTATATTGGCGATGTGCGAAGTTTAGTGGGATGCCTATTGCTGTACCTCCGTTTGCTCTTTGGGCTGATATAAGGTTATCAGAGCGAAGCAGGTTGAAGCAAGAAATTTTGCAAGGCATATTTGGTTTAAGTTGAGTTTCATTAAGAATAAAGGCGTGAATGTGCTCTTCGAGAAGTAGTTGTTCAAACAGTATTTTATGTTGCGGAAGTGAGCGTATGTTTAGAAAAAGAAAAGTTAATGCCATGATTATTATGTGTTTGGTTCGTGATATTGTGCAGTTAGACTTCTGTTTCATATGTAGTGGCATGGCAATAGATGTATGGTCCAGAATAAGTTGCATTGAAGCTTACATTTAGTGTTGTTCTTGCGGCGTACTGAATTTGTTGTAAAACATGCTGTCTTTGGAATGGGTGTAGGTTTTGAAGAGTGACGGTGAGGAATTTGAGCAGAAGATCTACGGCAATTGGCTGGTAGATAGAGGTGATTGTGGATGTTGGTTGTTGATTGTTTGCTGTTGTTCTGAGTGGTACAATTAATTTTGGTTTATCAGGTGCTGCGGCCGGTCGTGCTTTACATTTGTAACTGAATGTTGGAT
>JAGDQP010018697.1:0-15842 GCA_022664845.1 Lepisma saccharinum
CGTTTTCCCACAATGTTGCCAGTTATGCAGCAGGTTGGTGAGCCTACCAACCTAGCCGGGTGTCTCCAATCTTCTGTGGGGGGGGCACCTACCACAGAATGTTTCGTCGTAAGCTAATCTCCGGCGGCTAATCTTCTTTCTTACTACTGCCATCTCCTGCGAATCTGATGCACTAACTATGAATAGTGGTTGGAAAGAGAAGTAGGTCGAGTGCTTCCGTGGTATGATGACTTCAGCATCGGACAGATTAACGTTTTTTTTTTTAAATTAAAGAAGCACTTTGCTTTCTTCTTCCCTTTTTTATCAAAGCTATTTCAACCTTGATTTTAGTAAACTAGGTTTCTGGATTTAGCCTTGTTTAAACTTTTGATTTGATTTGCTAAGCTTGCCATACTTATCAAAAGAAGCTTAATTCACTTATAAGTCAGTCCAAAATGACTATCTGCAATATGTTATGATATCAGAAATCCAAGATAGTCGCCAAGGCAGACCAGTAAACAAAATACTCTCCATTTCTTGCTTTTAATGGGTCTCTAAAAAATTTAGAAACAATTAAAATCATAATTAAACAAGTTAGAGCTGCAATTCTACTAATAATCTTAAGGCTCCGGTCCCTTGATAGCATTTTAACCACTCAAGCTTTATTTTTTTATAAACTAGGCTAGCAACACTAACAATTGTAGTTTCGGGAAAATCAACAGTACTTGTGTCGAATAATATTTATGCCAAGTTTGGCGCAGCTACGTGTAGCTGAATGGAAACAATTTGAATAAATATTTATTTTTAAAAACAATGTTCTGGCAACACTGAACTACAACAATCAAGACTGTTTCGGCTCTGCTTATACACATCATTGTTAGGTATGGTATTTTGCCCTTCCCTATAGAGAAACGATTAGGGGAAATTAGATGTAAGTAGTCCGGGAGGTAAGGCCCCTTGGCACCCTGCTACTTAAGAAACTTACCTCTGCATATACCCACACACAATTGTTTGCTATTATTTTTCTTTTTTGCCGATAGAGAAACGCTTATTAACAACTATTAGCAAATTTTCATGTAAGTATACGGGGGGGAGCTCGCTGCCCCTCCGAAAACTTTCCTTTGTTCCTGCACGTACACTTTGACTACTTTTCGACTAACACCTCACGCATGTCTCTACACCTTACAGTTCATGAAATATATTTTTTCCATTCGCTGGCAACACTGACAACGGGGTTCCTGGGAAGCAGAAACATCTGCACTACGTTCCCATTGAGTGAAACAATGTACAGATGCTTATCAGAATAATGGAAACACCTGAACGAAAGTGCAACTTACCAGATTAATATGGTGTCGGGCCACCTTTCGCCTTCAGAACAGCCTTGATGCCACGTGGGATGGAGGCATAGAGGTCGTGAATTTTAGCAAGTGGAATATTACCCCATTCCTCGTGCAGGGCATCGGCCAGTTCTGTGAGAGAGGATGGAGGTGGAAATCGTCGCCGGAGTCGTGTTTCCAAGATGGACCACAGATGTTCAATTATGTTGAGATCTCGGGATTGGGCGGGCCAGGGGAGGTGTTGAACTTCATCCCGATGTTCCTCAAACCACGCTGCAACAACTCCAGCTGTGTGAATGGGTGCATAATCATCCTGGAATATGGCGTCATTGTCCGGGAACAACATCCGGACCATAGGATGCAAGTGGTCTCCTAAAATTGCGACATAATCGTTGGCAGTGATGCGTCCGCGAAGTGTGACCACAGGACCCAATGAAAACCATGATATTGCGGCCCACAGCATCACCGTGCCGCCGCCATGTTTCACAGTTGGGCGGAGACACTGCAGATCATACGCTTCTTTGGGCGTTCTCCACACATAAACACGGCCCGTGGTTTGGAATAGGGTGAATGGTGACTCATCCGACCATACCACACGTTTCCAGTCGTCAACGGTCCAAGTTGCATGGTCGCGGCACCATTTGCGGCGTGCTAAAGCGTTCTGGTCCCTGATGAGAGGTTTGGCCCGTGCAACACGACCCCGTAAGTTCATGTCATGTAATTCGCGGCGGACTGTGATTGTCGAAACAGGTTGGGGGAGGTGCTGATTGAGTTCCTCCGTCACTTGCGCCGCAGTGGCACGACGGTTCCGCGTGACAATGCGCTTTAATACCCGGCGTGCCCTGTCACTGATGCTTTTCTTCCGCCCACTGTTCCGCTTCCCCGATGTGGTTTTCCCGTGTGTTGTGTAGGCCGTCATCACCTTCGACACTGTCCCTGGCGACACACCTAACACACTAGCCACTGCCGTCACACTCACTCCACATAACCGCTCACCAACAATTTGCCCTCTTTGAAACTCTGAGAGGTCTCCCATTTTACACTACCTCCGTCTGCTGCAGCCACTGCACACTCCTGTTCCACGACGCCTGACGTAGTATGGAGACCGACCTAACACACCACCACCAGCAGTCCGGCGCTGCGGTCGCCACGACACCACTGCCAACCCATACATCTGACGTGTTGCCAACTACAGGTGTTTCCATTATTCTGATAAGCATCTGTATATGTCTAATATATTCTTGTAGCACGAAATTTCAGTGCTGCTCCTACAAACTCAAACCTAGAGAGTTTTAACTTTCAGCGAAAAAAAGTTCATAATTAATCCAAGAGTTCAATAGTTGCCGACTTTTACTTTTCTTTTTTGTGCATTGTTGAAAGAGCTTCATTGTTATAGGTTTTGATATGCACAACAACAATCAAGCGATTTCAACAATGAAGAAAAACGAAACTGAAAAACCAGCATTGTTTGAACTTTTGAATTGGTTATGAACTTTCTTCCTTGAAAGTTAGAGCTCTCTACGCTTCAATTTGTAGGAGCAGTATTGAAATTTCGTGCAACGATAAAAAAATAGACATATACGGAGATAATGCTGCCATCTTTCGTTGGATAAACTTTGGTAAACTTTTATTTTTATATGGGCCAGTCTAGTAACTTTGTACTTCGGGCCGTCACGATTCACCCTTTAGCCATTAAAATCGATACCCATGCGCCAGCCGGGACTCGAACCCGGGACCTTCGAGTCGTTGGCGTACCGCCGCAGACTGCACGACGTCCTGGCCGGCGTCTTTTGTTCGAGATCTTAAGAACAGATGATTCATAACAAGATTACGCTCATATTGGAAGACGTTTAATTGTTGAATGTTACAGTATTTGCCTCCGCATGTTCGTTACTTTGAAAAGACACTATTATTTTGTTTTTTCTTATTATTATAGGAGTTAATTATTAAAAATTATGGGCCGAATTCAAAATTTATTTTAGATCTTCTCAAGAAGCTTCGGTAAAACACCATTTTTTATGGCTTCAATTAGAAAATTCCTTAGTCCTACTCCTGGCACCAATTTTTATCGACAGTGTGAAGGAGATTTTTTTAAAATATTGTTAAAGATGAAAAACGTACATTTTTTAAACAATCGGTAGTAATTAATTTCAAAAAATGTCCAGGGTGACCGTAAAAACACACTTTAAAGATTAAATGAGTAGCTTAGTTACAAGCACGGCCAGGTCCACTTTGCAAAATTTTCCAGGAGCGTGGAAGAACCGTTTACTATAGATAAAAAGTATTAATGTAGCTTTTTTTTTATTTGGATACCAATAAGTAATTAAAATTGAATGTGTAATAGATGTGATACATTATATTAAAAGTTTATTAGTTATTTACGAAACGAAATCGGACCTGGCCGTCTTTGTAACAAAAACTGCAGACATGAAACTATGAAAGTGATTCCTTCAGGTTGGTTCTTAGAAAGATAATAAATACACTTAATAAAGCACATTTTAATTACAAGCTTTTTGTGTTACAATTTTAGCACGTTAATTGACATTTTCCAGAATTTCATTCTATTCATCGTCATTGTTGGTTGCACATTCACACTGTTATGATCCTTGCATGGCATTGTCGAGAGATCCAAATGTGAATAGTGGATGTTTAATTTTGAATCACCCTGTACTGGACATAATGAACTCAGTTGATAAAATGAGGAATGTTTCAGGGCGATAAGGAAACTTAAATATTATTTGTACATATTATGTTTAATTTTTTGTGTGTATTTAAATGTTTCTTTTCTTCTAACCCCCCCCCCCTCATTGCTAGCTGGCCAGCTAAATAACTAAACTAATCACACCCCATACAGAAAGCCCAAAATCTCTAACCTTATTTTTTTTCTTTTTTTTCTTTCTTCATTTATAATCATATATATTTATTCGTAATGTGATATCTGAAATTATTATGTTTAGTGATGTATATATATGAATTTATTTAATCTTTTATTCATTTTATAGTATGTATTTAAAGCTGCAAAACGATTTCTCTATGGATACAACGTTAAGTATTTTGAGGCTCTTAAAAGTTCGTCTTTGCGTGGCTCTAGGAGTAGTTACCCTCTTTCCGGAATCTGTTTTGTTGCTTGGAAGGGAAAGGGGGGAATAGCAGAGTGCGTTGGTCGTATATAGTCACGTAGGTTTTTTAGGTCAGTGGAGGGAGGCAGATTTCAGAACGCGCCAAGATGTTGCTTTCTTCCTCTCGCGTCAGTGATTCAAACGAGAAGAGAGGAAGTCAGATGTTTTGAATAGCGGCCGTGATTGGCTGGATTTCTTGCTGCGCAGGAGAGAAGAGGGGTCTGGAGTGAAGCAAGCTGCTAGAGGGAAGCGGCTCGAGAGAGAACGTTGGGACGCCGAAGTGTGTGGTGGTAGAGTGAGGGCTTGTGGAAATGGAAGTGTCGTTGTCTATTTCATCCCTCGAAGAAAGAAAACATTGAAAATGGTCAGGTAATAGTGTGTGGAGAAAGAATCACCAAATGAGTAAGTTTTATGTTTGGTATTGCGAGTCCTGAGAAATTTTGGTGTAAGATTCTTTCGTCTTTTTTTTTATCAGCGTTGACCGTGTGCAGCACATAAATTGATTTAAAGAACGAGGTAGCTAGTATGATTTCAGAAATTTTGTGTTCGAGCTTGGGACGTGTTTCTGGCATACTTCCGCGGAGTAAATATAATGGAATAGGCCTAGGTTTAGATTGAGATTTCTAAGAGATAGAGAAAGAGAAAGTAGAATATCATATTTCAGTTACTGTAATATTTCTTTTTTAACGCAGAGTGCTGGTACTCCTAAGAGAATACAATTCGTATGATCAGCGGTAGTAGAAGTATAGCAAAGTTTGCCGCTAAAGAAATATATGTGAATGAAATGCTGAAAATTGATGGTGTGACCCCCCACCAGATTCTTCCCCAAAGTTATATCTTTCCCTAAAAAATTGATGACCAAACCCCCGGGAGAGTGGCCCAAAAGTTTTGGACATGTTTCTCCCAATCTCTGTCTTTTTTAGATAGAAGTCCCCCCCCCCAGTCAGAGGTGTTCCTGAGTTCCCAAGTGGGGAGCGTCTCTATAGTAATCCATTCTATTTAGATTGGTAGAGAAAGCTTTTGTCTGATCTTATCAGGCAATAATTCTGTTCAGGACGACTCACAATTATTTTTTTTACAAGAATCTGGGGAACACACGAAGAAGGTTTTTTTATAGAGTGTTTCGATAAGTTTATATATATATATATATATATATGTGTGTGTGTGTGTGTGTGTGTGTTAACAAAATTGATATAGAGTACCAGCAAGGAACCCGTATTGAATAGAAATCTCAACAGAAATAATTCAGTGATTTTTTGTTTTGTGCCAGAAACTGGGAACTGCGGGAATGATTTAGTTATTTAATCAGATAAAGTGATTCGTTTTATGTTGGTTACGGTTCCGTTAGTAGAAAGAAAGTACTGAGTCAAAATAATCATCGCCTAGCCTATAATCTAACCGTAATATAAAGTTCTGTTCCGCATTTCAATATTTTAGAGCCAAAGTCCATAGAGAAATCGTTCCTCCTCTATTGTACAAATTTCGTTCTCAAATAAAACGTTATATTATCCCTCACTAAGATAATAGAGGTATTGTTATTTCAGATAGTAAAGATTATTCCAGCCGGTAGAGTTTGCCATTGAAATCTGCGTAAATCTGATCAGGGAGTTTTCAAATTATTCAGTGTACATTCTATTTCTAATTATCTTTTTTTTTTTGGCCGGATACGGCCTGGCGCCCGTTTAAAGTTCAATATAAATCTCTAAGAAAGTAGTAGAAGCGAACCGTGGACATTGTGTCCTCCGTTAGGTCCCTGATTATCCGTGGCAATAGTGAAAGAATATTTTTTCAAATTATATGTGGATGGTTTTAAACGTTTCTTAGACTTGTGCAGTTTGAGAAGTTAAGTATAGAGTAAGCAGCGTGAAGAGACCAAAACAACACAGATCCTCTTCTTCGTTTTCTTGTGATTCAGCGTGATTGGCTGAATACTGTGCTGTGATTGGCTACTCTGAACGTGACCGTGTTTGAAACTAAGCGCTTGTGGAGCTGGCCGTTTCTTGCAAAGAAGTCACGTATTTAAATGAAGGGAAGAACGATCAAGGTCCATTTTTGAAAGTTGTAAGAGAGAAAACGCATTTTAAAGTCTAAACACTTGAATTTAAAGTTATTTTTGCTTTGGGCATCTTTGTTTGAGGTCGAAGACATGCCTTGAGCAAGAAATAACTTTAAATTTAAGTGTTCACGCTTTAAAATGCGTTTTTTTCTCACAACTTTCAAAAATGGACCTTGATCGTTCTTCCCGTGTACCTTCAAATGCATTTTTAACACGTCTCTGGCCGTTTTTGTAACGAAAGAGATTTAGTATTGCATAGAGGGTGACACCACCTGACGGAAGCAGTGCCTAACTCATTTTGATTTTAAAAAATGGACCTGCCGTGTTTGTAATTGGGCTACTTAAATGGTAATTTGTTTTATAGAAGCAGACCCAGACTTTCTACGTACACTGTTAAAATTTTTATAAGCGTTGCTAGAAACTCTCTGTAGAATTCCGCAGCAGAAGTTTGAGTATTTCATGTTGTCACATTGAAATGAAGAAAAATCGTAGACCTTTCGTATGCTGAGGTGGATAGTTCCGCACATGCGCAGAATGAGAAAACGGTTTCTTTTCGTATGCGAGAATGCAATTATGATCAAGTGTTTGCTTATAATACAGATATGCTTGCCCACAACTAAACATGCAGATGAAGAAGTCGAAACGAACTATGAATAGCAGGAGGAGTTGATTAAGAGAGAAGAAGATCATATATAACAACAGCGGAAAGATATAGGCTTGTAATGGGAAACAAAAGAAATCAAATATTGATTGACCCTTATAACCGGTCCGCAATGCTAGTCGGAAACACATGAAAGGTACACAGGAAAAAAGATGAAGATCCATTTTCCAAAGTTTGGTGTAAAATCCTTTCAAAATTTGTAGCACTTGATGTGTAATAATTTAGGTATGTAGTGAAATTGTGCTTTTTACAATATAAAGAACCCACCAAGCAGCCGTGTATAACTAGTAGAAGGTTTGCTTCGAAATCGGAATTCCCCGAAATGTGGATGAGCATATAAACAATCAATATACATATAAATATACAAACAGGATACATTTCACAGTATGAACTTCCACTGTTTTAATCAGCGAAGTGAGATATTAAGAGCCGTATATATGCGTTAAAGACATACTGAAAATATAAACATCAACCTTCATAATGACATCATTATACAACCTCTGCGCACGAATCAAAGGTGAAAAATTATGGAGATCTACCTTTGAGCCCTTTGGATAAAAATAGAGGTGTCATTCGCTTTGGTACATAAAGCCATAAATTAGCAACCAAATAATTACAGTCAATGTATCCACTTAAAATGTTGTGTAATATTATACCGTCAGTTATGTCTCGTGTATTCTTGAGTTTTGTCACATTTCATAATTTACATGGATTGTCCTAGGAGTCATTGTGTACTTCATTTCTTATATTGGGTCTGGGAAAAAGTTCGTGGCGTTTCCCCGATAGATGGCGTCAATTGCAAATACCGCAGAAACCTCAGATCGCAGCACCACCACTAAACGCTCGTTGGAAAGGTGACACTTCGAGTGCTACTGTGAGTGTATAAATTGGTGCACTGGTTGGAAAGTTGTTTGCGTGTGAAAATGGAGAACAGTAATGTCAAATTGCGCTATATTTTGCAATATTATTACGACAAAGGGAAGAACACTGCGCAGGCGTGTGAAAACATTTGTGCTGTGTACGGAGAAGGTACTTTATCAAAATCTACTGCGCGGAAATGGTTCGCTTGCTTTCGTTCTGGTAATTTTGATGTGAAAGATGAGCCACGCTCTGGTCGTCCAATCACTGAACAAGCTGATGAAATTCTTGAAAAGGTCCAGCAAGATAAGCATATCACAGTGTCGATATTGGTATGGAGCTAGGCATTGACCACAAAACTGTGTTGAACCATTTACCCAAAGCTGGCTACAAAAAGAAGATCGATGTGTGGGTTCCGCATGAGTTGAGCGAGAAAAACATGATAAACTGAATGAACATCTGCGATGCGCTGCTGAAACGCTATGAAAACGAGCCATTTCTGAAACGTGTCATAACCAGTGATGAAAAATGGATCACGTACGACAATCGGAAGCGTAAAAGATCGTGGAGAAGGGATGGTGAGCCGTCACAAGCGTTCGCGAAGACCGGATTGACGTCGAACAAGGTGATGTGTGTGTGGTGAAACTGGAAGGGAATCGTACACAATGAGCTACTTTCAGTTGGTCAGACGATTAATTTTCAATTCTGCTGTTAACAACTAGAGAGATTACGCCAGGCAATTAAAAGAAAACGGCTCGTATTGTCATGACAACGCCCGACTACATACTTCGTTGATGACCCGTCAAAAATTGCACGAGCTTGGTTGGGAAGTTTTGATGCATCCACAGTATAGTCCAGACATAGACCCCTCGGACTATCACTTGTTCCGATCTCTGCAGAACTCTCTCAATGGAATTAAGCTGGTTTCACAAGAAGCCTGTTCAGTTTTTCAACCAGAAACCACAGAAGTTCTTCACCGATGGCATCATGGCTCTACCCGCAAAATGGCGAAACATTGTCGATAATAATGGAGCATACTTGGTTTAAATAAATTCATTTGCATCGTATAAGAAAACCAGTTGAAATTTACTAAAAAACGCCAGGAACTTTTTCGCAGATCCAATATTTTTGAAACAGATCCATTCAAGAAATTTCTTTTGAATATTTTCAATTTCTATTAGATATGTCTTTTGATGTGGGGAGCAGATAAAACTGTCGTATTCTAAAACAGATCTAACTAAAGCATGATATAATTTTAGTGAAGTTTGAGATGAGAAATTAAACAAAGAGTTACGCCTTATGAAACCTAGTGTTTTATAAGCTCTTCTTCATAATGAGTCAATATGCTTTCTAAATGACAGAAAATTTTGCCTGGGTCATTAACTTCAGTCACTCTTTCTACATTTTGGTCATTGATACTATAAATAAAAGTTATTATATTTTTCATATTTGTGAAACTAACAATTCTCCACTTTTTGACATTAACCTTCAAATACATATTATCACACCACTTGTTGAGTGCATTAAGGTCCGATTGCAGATGTTGGACAATCATCATTTGTTTTTATCTCGGATAATACTTTAACATCGTCAGCAAATAAGAGAGGAAAGGAATGCTTTAATACGGATCAAGAAAAGTAGAGGACCTAAGTGAGAGCCTTGTGGTACACCTGATCCAACTGGATAAGTATGGGTGAGTTCTACTTCTCAAATAACTAAGGAATACTTTCAACAATATCGCCTTAACTCCATAATTCTTTAATTTATCCAATAATGTCGTTATGTATTGAGACGAATGCCTTCGATAGGTCAGTATAAATTACATCAACTTGTCCTCTTTTATTAAAATAATTTGTCAGAATATCCGTGAATACTGCCAAATTGGTTATTGTTGATCGTCCCTTGACAAAACCATGTTGATAGGGAGAGATCTTAAAATACACTTGAGGGTACAAATAATTCATATGCTAATGACTCAAAGACCTAGGAAAACATTTTGTAACCCCAGTTTATATTATAACCAAAACTAATGCTATACTCATTCACAAAAATGAATCTAAATTGTTCATATGACACAGGATTATCAGAATATTTCTCAGAATATAACTGGTGCAGTTTTCGAATATTAAGATATTCTAGTAAATACAGTCTTTTGCCGTCGTTAATGCTATAATTTGATTTATGGCCATGCAGTGACTATGTGTTGATTAATTTTCCATGCTGTTTCACTTTTCAGTTTGTTTGGTCGATTGTGATGTTTCCCTCTTGTTTCAACATGTGCTTTCATTTCCCTGTTGTTGCTTATGAATTTTTCAACGTAATAAGACGTCTATTAGTGATACAATGCAATGCTTAAAATGCTGGTTGGCACGCCTGAACATCCTATATTTTTCATCTTTCTTAATACGTAGGCCCTACCTTACAACCATAAGAATAATCATGGCATATAGCTTCTTCTGGACTCTTTTTCTGGTCTTTTTTGGCACACAGGATTTACATTAATAAGTCCTGATAAGTACGCATTCCGTGAATCGTAAGAACTCATTTCATTAAATTATTTTATTAATTTCTTCCTCTCTGCTTGTGCAACGTGTGTTCAATATGAACACTGTTGAGGATAAATAATGTTGCCACTTTGGTTAGAGGTGTGTTCAACCTTTTTCTTGTATGAGCCACAAATAAAAAAAACTGCACACACGAGTACTGCATGGGAGTCGGTACATTACTGTTTTTCCAAGAACGGAATGGAGCTTGATCGTTTCTTCTCAACGACAGGACAACTATGACTCATGTTTTTATGATCGTTTTAACAGAAAACCAATCTGGACACACACTAGTACTCCTTTTCCACTACACAATAACATTAATAACTCAATTACAGTTTTTGATGGACCTTGATCGTTTTTCTCGTGTACCCTTCACATGGTTTACATATCGTAAAAGGAGAAGATATAGCTGGACAGATCCAGATGGGGAAAATGTTTGAGGACGAGATTGTATAGGATCCAGAGAATGTTTAGGAAATGTTTGAAACTGCAAAACCTTTCTCCGAGTCTGACATTCACCTTGACCACAATTTAATCCGAGTGGGCAAGAAATTTTTAAAACCTAGTCAGAAGAAACTCAGGAATGAGAAATCTAGCACTGAAGAAGTTGAAAAACGAGGAAATGAAGCATAAATTTGTCGAAAAGTTCTAATAAATTTACTTAAATGTGTTGAGAAAAGATGGAAGTACTAAAGATTAGTTGAATTATTTAAAATACTGCTTATTTGACCCAACAGAAGTAATGGGATATTGTGAAAAGAAATAAAAAAGAATCTGTTACCAAAGGAACTCTGAAGAAAACGAAAGAGAGAAGAGAATGAAAGCAGATATCTAGAAAAGACGGTGAAAAGATGTACCAGAAGTTAAGTAAAGAACAGCAATAAGAATCAGACAAAACAAGATAAACACAGTGAGAAAGAAATATAATGAAATAGAAGACTTTTTGGAGAACAGAAAGAGACGATCTTGTACAAAGAAGCAAGATATGAACTTAGAAAGGAAATGGAGCAAATCTGCCTGGCATTTGGAGGACAAACATTATAATCCCGTTAGTGATTGGAAAGAGATATTGTATAGATCAAGGAATATTCAGAAGACCTGAACGAAACGTCCCAGCACCCACAAAAAATAAGTATACAAGAATAAGCAGAAGTAGGTGAGGATGAAAGAGGATTTCAAAGGCACAGAAAATACTCTGATAAGGCTGTGAGTGAGACGAAATATGGTAAAGCAATGAGTGTAGATAGTATTTTGATTGCATTGCTGTAAAATTAGAAGAGAAAGCCAAGACCGAAATGGTGTAATTGTAGAAAGATATATATAATTAAGAACTTTTAAAAGCTATCTTTTATTTATAAAACAGTAATGAGTCCATTGGACAAGTAGAAGAATGCGAGAAGAAGAGAAGTTTAACCAGTGACCTACACTCAGGGAAGATTCTCCTATGAATATTAAATAGAAGATTGGGTGAATACAAGAATTGAGGAGGAACAATTTGGATTTTGAAGGAAGAAGTGAACAAGACGCTGTATTGATTTGTTAGGAAGGATAGGAAAGAAAATTATAGAAAAAGTTAGGGAATAGGAACAGTAGGTGACATTCGTTGATGTTTTGAAGAGAATTCGATGAAGTGGGAAATCCTAATGTGAGTATTGAAGAAACCAGACACAAATATGAATTTGTATTTAAATGAGAGATTAAAGGTAAAAGTACAAGACAAGTTATGACATGTCAGAACGCACTACAATAGGTGTGGGATGTCACTTATAAATGAAAACGATAGATATAGTAATTGGAATGTTTGGAACCATAGAAAATATCCAAGTTGAAAGATAAAAAGTAAAAAAGAGTTCAAGTATCTGGCAAGTATTGTAAGAGGATATCAAAAGTGAGAGGGAGAAGAAGTCTAAAATATCAGTGGCAAAATAGGCACTCACTAAGAAGAAGCATGCGATAAATATTAGAATGATAGATACCGTTTGGGAGCTACAGTAGATAGACTTTTATCATGTAGGATAGCTCAAATCAAATCATTTTTGTCCTCCAAAAGTGTCTGGAATGAAGCAATAGTTCCAACAAACTGAAAACTAACATCGGTTTCTATTTATAAGTTTTCAAGGTCTTTATAAGACCTCTCCTTATACCTATTCCCGTTACGATCCTCCAATGTAATACGTCAATTCTACATATATACTATCAAAATACACGTTCTGCTTCAATATGTGT
Organism: Lepisma saccharinum; assembly: GCA_022664845.1. NCBI lineage: Eukaryota > Metazoa > Arthropoda > Insecta > Zygentoma > Lepismatidae > Lepisma > Lepisma saccharinum. The sequence goes on from JAGDQP010018697.1 coordinate 12,783, forward strand.
TCAATAGTTCTAGAGCTATTGACGATGGATGGTTGTGGACGTCATATTGGCTCTATCAAAAAGAATTATCGTAACTACCAAATCATGTAGAAACATAAACAATATTTCCTCTAAATATTTTTTAGTGTTTAGTAAGTGTTTCAGTTATGTGATAAAATTGTCGTACATTGCTTTAGACATTATTTTCTAGTTGATCGCCACTTTTTGCGGCGCAATCATAATTTAGTTTTGCACGTTCTCTTATGCCACCTTCTTTTGATCGTTTGTTTCCTTCTTGCAAAGCTTCTAATTATGTCAAATACTTTGCGGGCTATGAGTATGTTACGAAATTACACAATCAGTGTTTGCCATTACCGTTCACAATAAATATCATTTTGTTTTACTTTCTGTTCGAAAACGGCTCCGAGATATCTGATACTGGCAAGTTTGCAGATCTTTCATTTCTGCGACGTCTCGGCGAGCGACTGCATCCTTTTCATGTTAGTAATTATCTTCTATATGCCACCGAAGTCAGTGTTCAATTTGTTATAAATTAGGAAGGGTGGATTCTCAAACTACAGGTTGCTTGTAAGTTTTCATCTCTCCTACTTGCTTGTATTTTGAGTAGAAATACAAAGATTTTATCCCTGGTTGGTTCTGATGTTCGGTATCAACAATTGGGGACGAAATTCTCAGGTACTAGGAAAAGAACGAACACCCGCCTGCAAATCGAACACTGATAGAATTATCTTCATGAAACATAAAATATTGAGAATATCTCTAAAAAAAGAGAAGTATTAGAACCTATAGAAGTAATGTATACTTAACTGCAGAAATACTTCAAGAAACTAATTTGATATTTTACGGAGGAAAACCTATAAAGTTCTTTGGATATACAAAGTACTTACTTCTGGGTTAGACATCGGCCATGAACGACTATTGTAAGGTGTATAACTTGTTTCTGGCTCAAAGTCTAATGCCCATGGCCCCCACTTGTGTATCCAGCCAAAGCCTCCATAATCATCCACCTGATGAGCAAAGGACAATAATACATAGAGAAAAATCCAGAAGCGAAAAATTAAAGTTGGCTCCACCATTGTGTTCTCCTTTAATGGTTTTCTAAAACAAACAAATACATCAAAAACTTTAGTACTTTCTTTTTCATCATCATAGATTTAATCTTTGATTATATGGTTACCGATTTCTTGACAGTATATTCATAAATGCAATCATTTGAGATAAAGCTAAGGAAGTAAAAATGCAATATCTTTTAGAAATTAAATAAAATTGTTTTGAAACAAAAACTAAACATTGTCGCTGCACGGTTTTGTTGTGATCTGTTTGTTGCTGTACGTTCTGTTGACTACTTCTCTTTACGATTCTGTGACTCGCCGTTTTCGTAGGGTTTCAGATAGGTGGCTGACATTGCAACTTTATGGTCTTTAGACCAATAACATACACTGCCAGTTTGTTGAATATTGCTTCTGAAACATCACTGACATTTTAGTTCAGAAAAACCTTCCGTAAGAGATTTCCATCAGTTACTGTTCAAACTTGATACTAAATGGCCTAACAATGTAGAAACCCTTTTCAGACCCTTTCTTCTGATGTGATTGATAGAGCAAGAGTTTTTGTTGGAAATTGGACGGCATACGAAATACAAAATTATTGGGTCACAGAGATGAAAGAATAAACTTCCCAGTTACGAGTACGATACAACGGAGGTGTTTAATCGAAGGTAAGCAAAAACTACAGAACATACATCAAATCAAACCACAAATTAACTTTGTGACTATTACACAAAACAACACTATTTTAGCAACATGATACAAACAAACAAACAAACAAGAAGAAAAAAAAACGACAAATCCAGAAATTTGGTAGAATTAACAATTATCAAAATCTTGGAAATACCTTAAATACAAACAGCAGTTTTTATCTGTGGATAGATAAAAACAGTTCTATCGGAAATTCAGTAATTTCGGCTTTTGGCACAAAGCTTAGCGTTCGAAGAGCTGTTTTCCATTGTTCTTGCACCAATTTTTCAGGTCAGATGTCCCTCTGACACCATCTAGACTGTCATTTAACACCCTTAATACTGTTCCTCTAGATCAATTGATTGATGTGTCGATTACGCTTTCCACTGATGTCTTAATCCTTAATCTATGGCTATCAATAGAGGTATCTCAATAATGATTTTTCTAGGAGTATGAAAATTTCGCCTGTACCTTTGCCTAGTATTGGTAGAGTTCTTAATTGCTGAAAAAATTGTAGTTCTACGTTCAAAATTACGCCTTCCATTGATGTTCGAAATCTGTCTTCATGCCAACAATGTAGACCCCACAACAATGTACAATTGAGAATATTTTTAAAAAATCGCCTGATCTTTCCCTAGCTATTGGTGGAGTGATTCTAGCTTCGAAGTTTCGTAGTTCTTTGATGAAAACTACGGCTTCCATTGATGTTGAAATTTGTACATAGTAGATATATGAGATTACATTGCCATCTAGCGTCAGAGATTCACACTATTTCCATGGGAAAAAGAACCTTAAATATGTATGGATATTGTTAGATGACTCGTGATGTTTCTCTTGTTGATTGCTGACCTGGCAATAATGCAATCATCGATTGCCGAGAACTAAGAATTGGTGGAATTAAACAATAAGGAAGCACTTGTTTACCCACCTAAACTGATACAGCGATCAGCAAGATTCGACTATCTACTGTGTTTTCTGGACGTGGCAGAATTTTACATAACAATTTTATTGGTAAATAATTACGTTTCAGGTTCGTGAGATCGGGTTACTCATTGAAGATCGCTTAATTTTATTTTTACCATTAAAAGTGTACAATACAGAACAAAGATATTTTATTAAGTACATACAGCTATAATAATTTTGTGTCTTGATGGGACGACAATACATGATAGTCCACAGAAATTGTTTTGAAATATTTTAAACTTTTTTTTTAAATGTTAAATACAAAATATGACCATTTAAAACGTCTTTTAATATATATCTATTATAAAATTATTTTGAAATTATAGAGATTGTATTTTTGAAACAGTATTTAAAATAGTTA
>JAGDQP010018697.1:22580-36105 GCA_022664845.1 Lepisma saccharinum
CATGGGATAGCGGGAGGAAACTAATGTAGTTGACGGCGTGGTAACATCACGGCAAACCGGTTGAACGGCGCGAACAGCTGCAGTGTGGTCAGTTGGACTTCTGTGAGTGCAGTGAAACGTGGTGGCGTACCATGGTGATGGCAATCCGACGGGAATAATCGGTGTTTGAACGCGGAATGATACTTGGGGCTAGACAAATGGGGAATGCGATTTTAGAAGTCGTCCGGATTTTGAATTTTACTCGCTCCAAAGTGTCAAGGGTGGACCGTGAGTACCGCATTGGAGGCATTACGACCCATCAGGGACAACGCAGTGACTGCCCACGGGTGAAGAATGACAGAGAGAGGCGACGTTTGGGTGGACTCTTTCGGGCAAACAGAAAAAGCAACATTGCGTGATCTGACATCAGGAAACAATGCCGGACGTTTCAGGTCAGGAACGTGTCTCAGTGCAGAGCAATTTGGTCTCCGTGGGGTATCGGAGCCCAAGATCGACACACGTGCCGCTACTAATCGCTGCCCACGGGCGGGGGTGACTCGCATGGGCGCGGGAACACGTGGATTGGACCTAATAGGACTGGCAACGTGTAGCGTGGTCAGATGAGTCACGTTTCCAATTGGTACACGCGGATGATGGGTTCGGGTGTGGCGCAGATCCCATGACACCATGGACCCAAGTTGTCAGCAATGTACTGTGCAAGCTGGTGGTGGTTCCGTCATCGTGTGGGGCGCGTTTACCTGGCATGTTTTGGGTTTTCTGGTCCGCTTGAACCGGACATTAACTGGTGAACGCTATGTTTAGCTGCTTGGTACCATCTCCAGCCATTTATGAACATCGTGTACTCTCAGAACACTGGATTTTTTTAGGATGACAGAGCACCATGTCAACGGCCCGCAATGGTGCGCGATTGGATTCAGGAACATTCTGGCAACTTTCAACCTTCTGGCAACCAGGATGATTTGGCTCCCTAGATTGTCGGACTTGAGCCCTTTCGAGCACATGTGGGATATCACTGAGGGGCTATTGGTGCCCTGGATCCTCCACCTGCAACAACCACCGAATTTTGGACAGCAATCGAAACTGCATGACTGGACATCGCTCCAGTGAATTATCAGAGACTTGTCGCGCCCCTGCCACGTCAGTGCACTGAGACTGATCATATTTTCATCATCACTCACTCTACATCACTGTACTATTCATCAACATGCTGCTAAAATTAACTAAGCAGACATAACAACATGCTACTAGTCAACATATCTTACCATCTATCGTTCCAAAAAACACTTCCACAGTAACTTCTAAAATGACTTCACTCGGTGCCACCAAGAAACACGAACGCAGTTCAGACCAACTATCTATATCCAGCCATCGCTTCAGATCACCACCCCAACGACATTAAAAATCATCTGTTTCAACTCCCGGTAAAAAGACATACTCTAAGTGCTTGTGGATCTGGCTCTGATGATATGGAAATTCTACATGCATCTGACGATAAACTTGCTACAACACTGGATCATCAAAATTACGTTTTTATAGTCACAAGCCTCGACACTAAGTACCAGGCGCCAAAATTACTTGTACAGCAACTTCTGAAATCAGTTCATAGATACCACAATTGAAATTACTCCTACCAGGCATGGCTTTATCATCAAATCACAAGGCAAGGACTTCGAAATAGGCACAGTTTTGAGACCTTTGGCAAAAACGATCATCTCGCACCACTTAATGAACCTAGTATAAAACAACAGCCACCACCAAAACGAAAATATATTATCAACAGTCATCAAAGGCACCAGACACCACACCAGATGAAGTAGAAGCAGAATTACGTCTTGAAGGCCATATTATTCATAAATGCTTACGCATCATTACATTATAATGCACTCCCAGTTATCTAGTACGAGTTCTTACATCTGGCAGCCAATCATCGATCATCTGTTAAGGTACGGAACATATATTTATAAGAGACACCATAGGGTAGAACCTTCTCGCACACAGCCACTTAAACTACTTAAATGCGAGCGCTGCCAAACCTATGACGATCACATCATTGGTGAATGTAAAGTGCCTCCAATCTCTGGATACTGTTCAGAAAATCACCCGACACAATACTGCGCAGATCTATAAAATCCACCAAAATGCCACCAATGTCAGCAACAACATAATACATACTCTTACAAATGCAAAGAAAAACATGAACCTACACCAGAAAACAATCTGCCTGATGCTCCCTTACCCTTACCTGAACCTTGAATAACAGAGTCAAGAACTACCACCTTCCACAGTTGAGAAGCTTATACAGTTCATGGCTATTACATTCTCCAAGCTCTACCCACTCAACCGAGAAGCCATCATCGTCAAAATCCGCCTTGCAGTCAAAGACATCTTCTATCTCGAAGTCCTTGCTACTTTTTCCGGTCCTTATGTTTTCTTTTCTGTAACACCGTCCACTCCCACCTAAAGTCATAATTCATCATCGTTCGTATCACCTTCAGCTTTCACTCTCATCTTTGCACAGTAATTATAAGTGTTAAATGTTTGGGTTCACCTGTCTTCCATCAAGATCTAGAGTCACCTCTAGATCAAGAAGAATCAATCATTCGTCTCAGTGTCGCTAAAGTGTCGTGACGTGTATTGCACCAAATGCAACTCTTCATCACATAATCACCTGAGCAACCTAAGACTATGGTTATAAGCAAAGCTTATAACATTCAGATAAAGATATTGAAATAAAGAATTAATAAAGCAGTGCGAGTAAGTGTAGTGGGGGAAGGGGCGGGGTTTGATCAGCTGCTTTTGTGAGCACTGTCGTGGAAACATTTATTTGAAGTGGTGATTCTTACGTTGCAACTCAGCGTCAATTCTGCCGGCACTTCAACATCGGTCGAAGAGGACGTGTTCCAGCCCGTAACAAGATTTTGTTATGGATAGAAAACTTCAGAGAAACAGGTTAAGCTCTGAAACGGAAGTCAACAGGTCGTCCAAGGTCAACCAGAACACCAGAAAACAGTGAGCGAGTAAGACAAACTGTGGAGACTAGTCCAAACTGGCCAGTTCATAAACACGCTTGTGCTATGTATTTCTCTGATCGCAGAGTAAATTGAATACTTCATTATCATTTACACTTTCATCCTTACAAAATGGCTGTGGATCACCAACTAAAGCCTCAAGATTACTCAAATCACGTAACATTTTCAGAGCAAATGATTGATGTGATGACTGATGACATGGTTCTTTTGATGAACGCCGAAGTTCATTTCCATTTATCTGGTTATGTTAGCAAATAGAATTTCCGCTATTGGTCAGATCAAAATCCTAAAGAGATGAATGAATATCCCTTTCATAGTGACAAAGTGACAGTGTGATATGTAGTTATGAAGGATTGCTGGACAAATAGTTACGGTGATTGCCAAGCGTTACCTGCCAATGCTTGAAAATTTTCTGGTACCGGAACTAAGAAGAGGACGCCTAAATCGTAACCGGGTATGATTCCAGTAAGACGGGGCAACTGCTCAAGGAGCTAACATTGTGATTAATTATTTAAGGGTAAAATTTCCTGGTCGCCTTATTTCTTGTAATAGTAACATTGCTTGGCCCACCCGTTCCCCAGATCTTACCATGTGATTTTTTTCTTGTGGAGATACCTTAAATCGAGGGTGTACGTAAACAAACCACACAAATTTATCGGACATAAAATGAATATACGCAGGAAGTCGCTGCCATACCAAATGAAGTGTTGGGGCGTGTTTTTGGTAGCTTCAGCAGGAGACTTGAAAAGTACATGGCCAAAACTGGACACCACTTGGAAGATTTTTTAATGGCTGTTAAATGGCGCATGTATAAATAAACATGTAGTGTAATAAGTGATTAATTAACCATTAAAAACCAACAGATCTTTTTGCCGCATACTGTACTATGAACAAAAGTTGAGTAAGCTGCTAGTAAGATGAAGAATGATAAAGCAATGACTGTGGATTCTGTTTCGATTGAATTTATAAAAACCTAGCAGAAAAAGGGATATGGTGTGACACTGGAACGAAATTCATGACTAAGGTAAATGGGTAAACGACTTTTTAGAAACAGTAATGGAGAAGAAGAAAAAATGCAAGAAGAAGTGAAGATTACAGAACCACCAGCCTAGTAGAGCATTCAGCGAATTAAACAAAATATTCTACGGTGGGGTGAATGCAGAAATAGGAAAGGAACACTTTGGATTTCGAAAAAGGAAAGGAACCAGCGACGCTCTTGGTTTGTTAAGAATAATAGGAGAGAGATACATAGAGATACGAAAGGAAATAAACGTAACATTTGTCGATTAGGAAAAGGCATTTGATTGAGTCAACTGGAGAATTTTAATGCCAGTGTTGAAGAAAGCAGGTGTGGAATGGAAAGATCGAACACTTAGGGTCAGTTCTACAATCGACCGATAAACTTCTAGTCAGCGCTAAGTTGAGGCCAAGTCTGATTTTGGCCAATGAGAGTACGCAAAATGAGAGTTGACCTCAGCTTAGCGCTGACTAGAAGTTTAGCGGTTGATTGTAGAACTGGCCATTACAAAGGCAGGTACGTAAATCATAGAGTGAGTGTAATAGTAGACGACAACTTTGAACAAACAACAAGTGGTCGAGAAGTGAGGCGGGGGATGTTGTATTTGGCCCACTTCATTTAATATATATTTAGGAGAGGTTGTAAAGAGATTTTTCGAAGGCGAAGGAAGCATCAAACCCATTAGATTTTGGAATGTTATGACTCTCCTTTGCAGAAAATGTAAACTTAACAATTTACGAGATGATGAAACGACTGCAAGAAAGCTGCATGGAAGATAAACAAACGTAAATAAAACGAAAGGAACGGTAGTTAGAGCTATTACAACCACAAGAAATATCACGATTGCAAGAGAAAAAGTAGAACCTGCTTCAAGTATATGGGTTGTATTATAAGTAAGGATATGGAATATGAAAGAGAGATCAAGGTGGGAATAACGATGGTAAAACAGGTGTTCACTAAGAGGAAAAATCTCGTCTGCGCATTGACGAACAATGAGTCGGGGAAGAGATTAATTAAATGTTTTGGGATGAAATATTGAGTTGTATAGAACAGATGTATGAACTCCACGAAAGAGTGAAGACAGAAAATTGGTAACCTTTGAAATATGTACATAAAGAAGAATGGGAAAATCAGTTGGATACAGAAGATGCAAAATCGAGAAGTGCTGAAGAGATTAGGCAAAAGACGAACAATACTGAAAACAATTATGAACTGGTTAGAACATTGGATTCGCAGAGCTTGTGTATACTGAGGAATATGTATGATTGAGAGAACGAGAGGAAGAAGACAAATATTAAATCTTTGGTAATATTAAACAAGGTAAATCATGTGTTGAAATCAAAGGGAAATATCAAGATCGGGATGAATGAAGAGGGATTAGCTTGCCATGGAGGACTTACCATTTTCGGCAAAACACTATATATAAGGCTGCGTCGAAAAGAAAAAGTCTGATTTTGCATTGGATACAGACGTCAATAGTTATGTTTGACGGTAGATAAAACGTGCGAAAAGTTTCTTTGAAATCCACTGATATTTAGGTCTGGCCCCAGCTACTTGAAATATAAAAATATATTACCCCAACAAAGTGTGAGAATAAATTTCTCTAAGAATTGTATGAGAGCGGTTACTTACGGAAATAAAACGTTTGATGGTGTGGTTTAATGTGAGCAAAGTAAAGAAATAGTTTTGGAAATGGAGTATAATGTTTTGAGAATCACATAGTGAGTAATGCCAGTGGGTTGATTATCAGTGCAGCTCTTTGTATGCTCTGCTATTCAGCATTTATTAACATATAAAACCAGAACATCCTAGAACACATCACGAGAAGATGACTCAATGTAATATCCCACCCCTGCTCAACCCAACCATCCCAACCAAAATCTTGGGCACGGAGATGATAAAAAAATATGCTCTCGTCTAGTTGATTTTAAAATGATTTTTGCTTGAGATAGACGGAATATTAATTCAAGAATCCAGTGTAGATATTATAAAACCATGTCTAGGTTATTTCTTGGACACTCTTCCAGCTGCTTCAGTGACAGTTTGTGTGTAATACTCCACAGCTTGTGTGTGGCAAAGTAGATTAGTGATAATTCACAGTTAGGTTAATTTATTTCCAGGTCTTTTATCCTAGCGTGTTTAGTTAGAGGCTCCTCTGTTATTATAAAAAGCATGTTAGTTTCCGAACGTCGTGTGCGTTGAAGTGTAATGGAAAGACAACGAAACATTTTTCCTAAGCATTGTTCATGACGACCTGCTCTTGTGCTGCAAAGCTACCTCTCACATAGGTTTCTTCTCGTCATCATTAAGCATGGCTAGTAAGGCATTTTCCGTATGCCTGAAGTAGCCATTTTTCTGAATAGCATTGTCCACAATAGCCCTCAGCTTTAAGAGGAAGAAAGCGAGTCGTTTTTATTATGAATCACGAATGTTGTACATCAATTTTACATGAGAGTTACGTGTTAATGGCAAACTAAATTGGAACGTATACCTCAAGAATGTAGAGAGCCAGCAATTTAAATGTATAAGATGGCTTTTCTGTGGTTACGTATAAGTGGGAAACACGAGCAGGCATAATCTGCCACCTTTAATGTGCTGGTCTTTCGTGTGTTTTCTATTCTGCCACGTCTTCTGGATATTCTCCATTTCCGACAGCAATACCCATTTGCAGTAGAAAAGTTTGATATGGCGTAAGAACTTCAAGATCAACATTTGAGTATATGAACAGGAGTTTTCGAAATGTACTAAAAACAGACTTTGATTCACATTCTTCAAGTAAACTGTCTACAGGACTGGAAAAAGAGTTTGGACCTGTTGTTGTTCCGTCTACCTCAGTGAAACTGTGCCGGCACGATACCTGATTCATATGAAGCAGACATATCAGCTACTGAAACGGTCTAACTCTTCCTTTAACAGGAAAGTTAAACTGTTTGTATGGCCGGTATTAACCACGGTACCATCGCATACAACAGTCACAAATCAACCTCTTTCTCCGCTACAAACTTTACAATATTTTTTCGATATCTAATGCAGGAATTAGGGGTGACATGGCCAAATATGTAGTCTTCATTGAGAACAATATATTCCTCTATTATTGTTTTCTTGGCTGAGCCACCCCTAACTAAAGCCGCTAGTATGGAAATAAATGTGTCCAACTGTGATGAAACAGCTAGCTCCCAAATTATTACTAATCCACCTTACTACACATACAAACTGTGGACGCATTTACCTCCAGTTCTACAATCGACCGCTAAGCTTCTAGCCAGCGCTAAGTTAGGCCAAGTCTCATTTTGCGTACTCTCATTGGCTAAAATATGATTTGGCCTCAACTTAGCGCTGGCTAAAAGCTTAGCGGTCGATTGCAGAACTGGCACTTAGTGTCTAGTGCTAGCCAGAGTTATTAACATACGAGTATGTGTATGTTCACGTGTGTAAGAGAGATTTCGCGTTCCTATATTTACATAAAAGTTACAATCGTTTTCTTGTATGGAGTGGAGTATTATAACTTGAGTATAAAATGAAAGATGGTCTCATAATGCCTATCTTTCGAATCATAACTTGAAATAGCTTAGCCAAAACTTTTGTTTACATTTTGATTAGTAATTTTTAACGATTCTAAGAGTCTGACTGTAACTGCATATTGAAGTCCTTGTTTATATAGTTCAGGGTTCAGCATGTACATTGTCTGATATGTTTACATCCTCAAAAAAAAAGCTTTATACGATTAGAAGAGCCTTTAATATATTTTCTTTCTCCTGCAGATAATCATCTCTGAAGACAATTTAAAGTTGATGTCTATTTCCCGTTTATGCTTTATGGAATTGTTGTTGTTGTATATTTCTTAATGTTCACTACCTCATAAAGTTTTTTTTTTTCTTTTTATATAGGCATCTGTTATGAAACGAAGAAGATTTTAAATTCTTTATTTCATTCGACTTAATATAAAGTACGTTACGTGACGACAATTTCGCCATTTTAAGCTCTTTCTTTTTTTTAAAAAAAGAATGCGAGAGTCATTAGCATTAAGATGGCGCACGTACGCGATAGAGTGATGCACTAAACCTTCGTTTTTACAGACTTGATAAACAAAATTCCGGATATGGCAAATCTACAATTTTTCAAGTTATAAGTGTCGCCTGCAAATAAGGAGATAGGTAAGAAAATTGTTTATTTTGCAAAAGAGAAAATTTGTTTTCATAAATTGAGGATCAGTACAATACAACACTGCACATTTCCACTGTTTGACTCAGAAGCTCTCACTTGTATATCATTTTCATGTATTTTAAAACAGACCAAACTTTTTTTTTTTTTTTGCTTTTGTTTTTCGAAAATAGTAGCGGCTAAACTGGTGTTCCGGATTAACGGGATTTTTAGAATATTTTTTTCATTGAAAACAAATATCAACACTTGAACATAACTATCAGCTACGTACGAGGAAGAAATCGAAAGCCTGCAAAAGGCGAAATTTCAAACATCATTCACCCAAATTCGCTAGCCTCTTTTCTAAATTGTTTGCACGTGTAAAGTAAGAATATGTTTTGTGTTACACCCAATATATGTTATTTCGACATTGATTAATGAACTAGCGGTAGAAACAAGCATTTGAGAAGTTGTTATCGAAATAATTCTGTTAGATATTAATTTTCACAACGACTTGAAGGTCCCGGGTTCGAATCCCGGCAGGGGCACTGGAGTGGATTTTAATAGCTAAGGGACGAATCGTGACGGACCGAAGTCCAAAGTTATTAGACTGACTCATATAGAAATAAAGTTTACCAAAAATGCCACAAGTGGATCTACATCCCTGACCGGTAAATAGGATAAGTGTTTGATGGATTTTTTATATATAGCTTCTCACGTAAGACGTCACTTCTTTTCCTCCTCCTGTAAAATTATATTTTTTGAGTTGTGACACTTTTCTTGTGAACATGCGACATGTGGTAGACAATTTCCATATCATTGAGTGCAAGGTCACTTGACCCACTACTTCTTCCTTAAGTGCACTCGAAGGACCTTGATTGACTGTATACTAAAGATATTTCTGTTGTACACACAATTATCTTTATACTTAATTATCTGCACCCAATTTTTAAAATAATTGAACTCACGTACATTAGACTTCTTATTTTATGAATTTGTATCCTCAAATTTAACAGATTTCCTTTCTTTTCCAACATTGGATGAATAGTATTTTCCAATAATTTGAATAAAGTTTGGTCTTGTGTTGTCTTTTTAAATTCTCAACACTAAAAATTACAAGTGCTATTTGATCATTCCTTTATTATCCACTAGTTCGAGTAGATTCTATTACTGATCTTGGTGTAACAATTAAATCTAACCTTTCATTCGACATGCACATAAATCGCCTTGTTAGCGAAACTTACAGGAACCTCGAGTTTGTAATGAGGTTAACTAGCGATTTCTTGAATATTGATGTCGTAAAAACTTTATATATAGCGTATGTTAGGTCAAAGTTAGAATACGCAGCAATATTATGGGATCCTAATACACAGAAGAACTCTCGGCAAATTGAAATTATACAGTCTAAATTTGTACGATTTTTGACATACAAAGAAACTGGAATAGGGTCATGGCACTAAATATCGAACACTTAAGGTCAGTCATTTGAATATTTATTAGTTATTTTTACCAGTAGCAAACAGACCTTTCTCTTATTAGTACAATCTTAACGGAATATCTAGTGGTTGAAATATACTCGTTCTAACTGTTAAAATGAACATTTTAGAAGTCCTAGAGTCTCTTAAATTGCACAGCTTTGTTTCTTCAAATATCGAACGGGCTGCGCTAAATATCGATCACTGAGGTTTTATTTTCGAACAGAACAGTTCATTTTAAAACAACTTAACTTTAAAAGTTTATACACTTTCAGTATCATCTTGAGCACATTTAACTATTCTAAAATAAAAGCCAGCAGATCAAATACAAGAACAAAATGCATATTAAAATGTCCTAACCAATAACATGTCAGTTTCTAATTTCATGATCTCTGCCAAGAGTGAGCCGAACATGGTTTAGACTGTTTATTTCCTTTCTTTTTCTTCACTTGATTCTTTAGTTCTTCCCTGTATTCCTTGGAAGATATTGCATAGGTTTTCCGTAACCTAAACTGATGAGGTTTCTCTGGTGTTGTAGGAAGTTTGAGAAAGTCTCTGAATGAATCCTCACTACTAGTTGAGGAAGGTGAGCTTGCCAATTCCGAAGCTATTTCTTCCTCACGCAAGAGTTTCGGCTTGTGAATTTTTACCCCACTTTTTGAAACGACAGCACCTGGAAGATCCTACTTGGGTGATGGTGCGTACACCTCTAAGCGTTCGTTATTCCATGAGAAATCCCAACTGTCAATGTCCTCATCATTTCCATTTTCCGAGCTACTGTCAGTCATCTTGTCGTTTGGATCAGGCAATACCATTTCAGCTGTTGCACTGTAGCGGGTTTTAACACTTTTCCAATAAGCGTACAGAACTGGGTCACCACTATTCTGCTCCTCACCATCACAGTTTAATTTGTCACTGAACTTATCAAGAACATGAGGTGGCAGGAAGTCTTCAAGATCATCAAGCACGAATTTTAACTTCTGATGAGAGGTAGGGATTGCGTCTTGAGGAGATGAAGTGGTGCTTTGATCACTCTCCGGCGGTAGTCTTTCCACTGAGATTTTTAGAATGTCTGCAACACACTTGCTGTAGTCCACGGCGTTAGGATCTAATGGATAAAGACCGCACTTACGGAATGCACTTTTCAAAATATCAGGTTTAATGGCGTCGTCCCAAACTTTCTTCAACAGGGGTGCAAAATTTACCTTCGTCACTGATGCACCAAGAGTTCGGATTTTCTCGTCCTGAAGAGTATTATCCCATGCTCGCTTTAAGGGTGAAAATACACCAACATCTGCTGGTTGTAGAAGATGAGTGGCATTTGGAAACAGACAATACAGCAGTATTCCATGATCGTGACAATATTCACTGACTTCAAGGGATAGATGAGTGCGATGCCCATCAAGGAAGAGAATAACGGGAAGTGCGACTTTTTCTGCTTCTAGCCATGACGTGAATTCCTGAAGGTATTTCAAAAAAGCTGGCGCCCTCATCCAGCCACTTTCTGTTTTTTCGTAGATCCACGACTCGGGAACACTATCCTGGATGGTTACTGAAGCCTTATATTGGGGTAAACGATCATTGTTGAGGCGCAACGCCCGTCGGCACAGAAGTTGCCGAGCACTGTTATTCCTTCTTTCTCCTGAGACGTAGCCGTTATTTGAAGCTGTTCCCCTCTGATTCCCAGGTACTTTCCTGAAACCTTGTGAAACAGGAAGTTCGTCTCGTCCGCGTTGAAGATTCTGCTTGGATCTTTCATAATTGATCCTATGCTCTGAGAATCAAGGTAGCTCGATAGCCCAGAAAACCAGCCGCGTATTCTTTCTTCAGAAACCGCAGCCCTACCCTTGCTAATGGTTTCAGCCTTCTTCTGTGAGAGTTCAGGATGTCGTCTCATGAAACTCCTGAACCAAGATTTTCCAGGCCTTCAGTGCTTGAAAGGTGTACTTCTTCCTGAAGCCAGCACAATTTGTTGAACTGTATCAATCAAATTACTCTTTACCATATTCATCACCCATTCAGAAATTCCATCTTCTTCTTGGGGACTCAGGAACGGCTTCCGGCCAAGAGAAGACTCAATCCTTTGACGCCCAGATAATTTATCACTTAACGTTGTTAAAGGTACCTGGTATGTTTTCGATGCCTGCCTTTGGGACATCATACCTTATTTTACCTTCTGAATAGCTTCGATCAAAGCAGATAACGAATACTGGCATCGTTTCAATTTCTTGGCAGGTTTCGCCTTGGTATAAGGGACCCCTTCCTTGTTCGGGTGCTTAATTTTGCAAATTGTCAAGCTCTGAGCAATGGTTAAGGAAACACAACAAAAACTGTAAACTTAGGCCTAATTTTACTACGATTAACTTTTACTAGCTTATTCACTGCAGAGAAGGACGACCTCTAAACAGCAACATACTGGAATAATTCGGTCAGCACGACATAATGCACTGGCTTTTCAAAATATTAAGAAAAAGGAAAATGTAAATAGGATACATTTCTGATACGATTTTGAACGTCTGGCCTATTTCATAAAACTTACAAATTTACAAGCGTATTTTACAAGTTCCAATTTCTATGAAACGGAAAGGCAAATAATATTGAAAAATCACCACTAGGGAGAGGTGCACTTAGTCTATATTATAATTGTAATCTACATTCACGGTTTCATGAAAAATAGATAGGCCTATGGAGTACTTAATAGATTTTACAACTCATAGGCCTACTCTGGTATTACTACACTAGTTTTTTTTTATGACATAGGTTCTAAGTGGACGCCTTATAAGCCATGATTATAGAAACGCGGTCTTCGATTCAAAGGGAAACACTAACTTATTTAAATTAAACTTTAAATCACAAATACCCCCTTCAATTACATTGTGTTCGATAAAAAAAGCACACCCTTCCTTAAATGAACCTCATTTATCGAACGGCATTTCGATATTATGAACTGGGTTTCAAATATCGAACACTATTTTCTTTTCGCGTTAAATATAAAAATATGTGAAAAATAGCATCATATCGAACAAATAAACACGTATTTATGGTAACAAAGGCTATTATTCAAAGGATACATTATAATTATACAATAACACAGGGAAAAACTGGCTCGGAACTGCTGCAATGCTCCTTACGAGAAAAACAACGATATCTCCAATTTCCCACCAAAGTCACAGACTATATTTTTTTTCCCGCGTACGCTGACATCGAAATGTGTCGACCTATCGATTTTCATGAAGCGAAATTAACAAGGGTGCGTTCAGAAACTTCAGATAATACGCAACGCTTTCAGCATTCTTATGTTTTTGCAAAATATGCGAAGTGTTCGATATTTAGAGGCCGTTCGATATTTAGTGCCATTACCCTATATCCTAAATTTGAAAATCACTTAGACCTGGTAAATAAGTGCAGGTTACAATCTCTTGGAAACAGAAGTGCTAATTTTCTCTTAACTTTCCTAAACAAAATCTTACACAGTAAAATCGACTCAGAAAGCTTATGATCTGAATTAGTGCTGTATGTACCGCATAGAGTAACTCGACCGGGTAATGCTGTCTTCCACCTTTCGGCCAAAAGAACTAAAGCAATGGACATTGTTAGAAATGTAATATTATAGAGATTTCCAAAATAGTAGGTTAGTTCTAATTAGCCTAACATTCATAAAACATCTTACACCCATTTAGATTAGTTTTAGTAGAAAGATTAAGCCACTTCCAAAGATTAGATTCCTTTAAGTAAAATCGCATTAGCCTTACTACAGCATGCACAACATGGTACAGAAAGAAAACACTAACAGACACCTTTTTTACATTTACACAAGCCATAAGTAAAGAAGCTATATTTTGTTGACATTGTTGAGTAAACGA
>JAGDQP010018698.1:0-13471 GCA_022664845.1 Lepisma saccharinum
GAAAACGGTCGTGGTCGAAGCGCGGTGCGCCGGCGCAAACGGTGCCCAAGCCAGGATTGACGGCCAGGAAGGTTTTGCTGTGTGTTTGGTGGGATTGGCAGGGAATTATCTACTATGAGCTGCTCCCCTACGGCCAAACCCTTAACTCGAAACTATACAGTCAACAATTGGACCGTCTGAAGGCAGCAATCGCCCAGAAGCGGCCAGCTTTGGCCAATAGGAGAGGCATTGTGTTCCACCAGGACAACGCCAGGCCACACACATCGATAGTGACTCGCCAGAAGCTCCGGGAGCTTGGTTGCGAGGTTCTTATGCATCCACCTTATAGTCCGGACCTGGCACCGAGTGATTACCATCTGTTCCTGTCCATGGCGAATACGTTTCCTGGTGCAAAATTCGCGTGAAGAGAGGCTTGTGAACATCGACTGTCTCAATTTTTTGCTAATAGGGACAAGGGCTTCTATGAGAGAGGCATCATGATATTACCTTCCAAATGGCAACACGTTATCGAACAAAACGGCGCATATATGACCTAAATCGGATCATTCTAACTATGGTAAGTCAAGCCTTCAATGTCATGCAAAAATAATGGATTACTTTTTACTACACCAGATTTGTTCAGACGTTCGCTCAATTATTTACACCTTGGAACGTGGCTTCTTACCAAATAAATCGACTGTAACTAGCGTTGTTCAATTCACACATTTCTTAACAACATAAATAGATAATAACGGTTAAGTAGACATAATTTACAAAGACTTTTCCAAGGCCTTCGATGTTATTAATCACGACATCCTTCTCAGCAAGTTGTGACTTTCAACTTCACATTGAATCTTCACCAGTTAATAGCGTCCTATTTCTGCCATCGTAGCCACCATGTTCGTTACAAAAAATTTATAACCGGGGAATATGTTGTAAATTCTGGGGTACTACAGGGATAGAACCTTGGACCTCTTTTATTCTTGTAATTTGCAAATGACTTGCCTGCTGTTATAACATCCTCCAAGAAACTTCTTTTTCAAGATGATTTAATAATCTATTGTACTATTTCGCCCGAATCTGACGCTGTATTCTTACAAGTGATATTAATGCAGTCTCCATCCAACACGTGCAAAGTAAACATTAAAAAAAATAATCTAATGTCTTACACGAGAACAACAAACTTTTTTAAATCGAATACAATGTTAATAATTCTCCACTAGTTCGAGTCGATTCTATTACAACGATTTCTCGAATATTGATATTCTAAAAATTTTACATGCAGCGTATGTTAGCTCAAGGTTAAAATACGCTGCAATAATATGGCATCCTAATACGCAGAAAAGCTCTCGGGAAATTGAAAATCTACAGTCTATATTTGTACGCTTTTTTTACATACAAAGAAACAGGAATGTATCCTAGTTCGAAAGGTGCTTAGACCTCATAAACAAGTACGAGTTACACTCGCTTGAAAACAGAAGAGTTATTTTTATTTTATTTTTCCTGCACAAAATCTTACATAGTAAAATTCACTCACGAAGTTTAAAATTCACCCAAAGAACCAAAGTATCACCCAAAGATGTATCACCTATTAGGAGAAAGTGTTCATGTGTTCATTATATAATTGTATTATTGAAGAATGTCCTGAGATTGATATATTTAACATAAATATGAGTGAATTTCATTCTTATATAAAATAATAAATATTTTATGCACAATGCAGCTCCAAACATTTATATGTGTATTACATATATATATATATATATATATATATATATGTGTGTGTGTGTGTGTGTGTGTGTGTGTGTGTGTGTGTGTAGAAAATATCATATGTATGTATGTATGTTGAACTCTATAATTAGGTAATTAACCTGTCGTGTTGAATAAATAAATAAATGCCAGTGTCGTTAAGTACAGCTCAGTATGGCAATATAAAAAAAAATGTTTAAAATCTATATGTATAACTGCAATTGTCGTTTAATTCTATTTAATCTGTGATATAGTGCCCAAGGCTTGTGGGAGTAGTGCACTTATCCAGTATAAATTTAAATAATTATATAAACTGAAATTATAAATATATAAAAATATAATTTCTAATTATTTCAATATAAGCTGACAAATTGCATTGTAGTCCCATTGGTAAGTTGGAATAATATATCTGAAGCCCAGAACATATTAAATTTGCCCTTTGGGGATAATTTTCCACTCTGTAATCTTCGTAAAGTAGTGGAGAATTTCCACAAAAAATAACAATGTACAATTTCCTCCATTTCTTTACTAACAGCTTACATCAAATAACAATCCACGCTACGAGATCTCTCAATACATCGTGGAACTATTTGCATTCAATAATATGGCCGATATGGAACTTGACCACATCTTTTCCAACCTCGTTGCATTGCAGCAGTTTCTATGAGCATTGTATCACTGTTTCAGTTTCATAGAATTGTCCATTTGCCGTTATCACTTCAATTACCCTCCATACAATGCGCAAATCTTAAAAAGGAGGAAGAAAAAACGAGGCTGAAAATCCCTCTGGAGTGCAATCTGTGATTTACAATATAAACGCATTTCTCTGCTCCGGGAGCTAATGGGTTCTATCAATTTTATTCCGTATTCTCACCGCTTCCTCCCATTTATACTGTTGGTCTAGGACTTCTCCCATTGTTTTTCTTTCAGTCCTCAGAAACATACGTATATACACACCCTATTTGCATATATCATAATATTCTGCTAACGCTCTTTCCACAGCTGCAAAAAACCACACTGGCTAATTCTGCTTTATGTGATTAAACGAAATGTGTGGATCATATGCATTGATTTATGACAATTTCTTTCCCTTTATACACACATTTTTCTCTCCTATAACTGTTATGGATTATTATTCAAAATCTGTAGAAAATAGGTCAACCAATCGCACAATGATATACCTCATTCATTTTGACTATTTTTTTTTACAATACAACTGGACAAACCCGGTAATACTCATAAAACCAAAAATTAAATTAAATCGTGAAGAATTTTGCGTCTTTTATTGGTGTTATAATGAGAAGAACTGATGTATCAGACTATTCTTATCAGACGATGCGTCATTCCAGACATTTCAAAGTAGTTCGAACACCTTGAACTTACCCATTTCTCGTGGTCTGTTATTAAAAATAGTTGCCTCCAGAACTGCGCTATGGGGACAATACAGGTTCAAGTCCTGATATTTCCTATCAATTCCACCTAGTTAAGGTTGTATTATATCTAGAATGAAAGCACTATCTTCTGGTTGATTGTAAGTGTGATTGAATCAGGTACTATTGTATAACCTAGCAGCATGGATAAGAAGTGTGGCAATCTAGAAGTAGTTTTCATTAGAGATGATTTATTAACAGATGTTTGAAAACGAATTAACCGAAATATCTATGATACATTGAAACATACATATATACATATCCAACGATACATATCCAACAAATAGGAGGTATGTTAGCGAAGATGTGACAAGTGAGTTACATGTAATAAAAAAAAATATATCTTAAAGACTAAGAATCGCTCAGGGAATGGAAAGGGTCTTCTACTGAGTGAGTTTCTCTTGCAGCCTATGACTTAGATTCACCGCTTTTTTTAACTTATCACATCAACTACAATGTATAATAAAAGAAATATAACAGGGTAACGGGAAGCGTCTCCCTAAAAAAATTTCCTCGAACCTGATACCTAATCAAAACTCACATCCTCGAAAATGGTATATTCATTCCATTTCATAACGAGGTAGACCTGCGATTCTACCAACAATCGCGAAGGTTCCGGTCCCTCGAAAGCATTCCAGGTACGTAAGCATTCATTTTCAAAAAATAGGTTGGCAACACTGACAACCGCGTGTTTAGAGACTGGAAACCCGACAGTATTTTTCTGTCGTGTCAAATAATGTTTATGTTAAGTTTGGCGCCGACAAGTATAACGAAATGTCTGTAAATTAAAAAAAACAAATATTGAATTCTAAAGTAGTTGGCAACACTGACAGCTGCGCGTCTGATCATGATGATTCCGGCGGCACTGAGTTAGTCATGCCAAGATCTTTCCGACAACAGCTCAGCCACACCCGTGCACCTTGTGGTTCATGAAATATGTTTTCTGAACACAGCTTGGCAACACTGACAACGGGGTGGTTCCAGAGACGATACACACAGTACGTGTCTATTGTGTCGATTAATATTTATACCAAGTTTGGTGTTGCTACAGCTAACGTAATTACAGCAATTTTAAAAGGTTGGGTGGTTGGCAACACTGGGAAGTTGGGTGGTTGGTGATGTAGTAAACCACAACATTTTTCTATTGTGTAGAGTAGAGCTGTGACAAGTTTGGTGCAGTGCAGATGGGCCGAATTGAATGGAGACATTTTGAGCAATTGATGATCCTTATGAAATAGGTTGACAACAATTAACCCCTGCACCAAACAAGACGATTATGGCTGCTCTGAGCTAGTCTAGTCAATATCGTTCAAATAATAAATACCTCAAGAATATCTTTACACTTTATGGTTGGGATTGTTGAGATTTAATTAGTGGACATTGGACAGACGGACAATAAGCGGGATTATATGGTCCCTCTTTCTATAGCTTCGCTATTAAAGGACCTAAAAATTGTTCATTTTGAAAATGCAATAATACCAACGTTAAGAAGACTTATGTAACCCCTCTGGCATAAATGATTTTTTTCAAATATGCATCAACATTTTTTGGATGCACTGTAGAGCTAGTGGAAAATCAACACTCTATCAAACTGAAGAATTTATGTCAGTTTTACGTGCGTATATCTATTATTCACCAGCAAGTATTCCTTGCAGTGGAAGTAAAGTTATGAAAAGAAAAAATTCTGAGTAACAATTTTCGTAACGAACGAACTTGCATTTCATAACCCATGATCTTAGAACATGTGCACTGCACTTCGCGCACTTCCTACAACAGCTTTAAATGAATTTAGATAGGGATAGGAATAGGAAGTGCAAATTGAGAGCTCCTTCCAGAAACAGGCTCCCGACATCCTGAGCACTTGGTGTAAATTGATCTTGCTAAAATATATTAGTGAAATAGAAATAAAATGTTTTTTTAAAAAAAGACGGTAAGACGCTCGACTTCTAACTGAGCAATCCATGTTTAAATCTCGCTGTAGCCTAACTTTTTTCTCCCAGCACCGAAATCCAACATCGTGTATTGTGTTGATTTAACACAAAAAGTGGTTGTCACGCTGGGACATTGCATTGTGTTGAATTAACACAGCTATTTTTTAATATGTAGGCACACTGGTATGTCAATTAGATGTATGTATGTTGTCTGTGGTAAGGCTTTCTGTGTACCCTACGTTACGAACACGGTGTACCGAGGGTTAACCATTGATACCTCGTATCTACAGTTTTTACCAACTAAAGATGTATTGAAAGGAAAAAAATGTAGGTCTTTCCAGTTGAAACTTCATAACAAATAAATCAAGAGGTAAATTAACCGTTTAATTCAACTGGAAAGTCCGCCATTTTTCCTTTCAATAATTAGTTTAACAACTTTATTTGACAACAATTATAGATACTAGGTATCAATGGTTAACGCTGTAGATCACCCCCGCCATCTTGGTACGCATCTTCCATTGATTTACACGGGAATTGTTTTACTCATTTTATGCCTCTCGGAAGTAGAATATTTAAGTTCTGCTTTCACAAAATTTGTCTTGGTGGTTATTTTGACTCTTGTATAGTTTTGGTTTGTGAAGTTTCTTCAAATATATAAGTATAAAGTATTATTAATAGTTTGCTATATAAATCACAATATGTTAACGGGGAATTATACTGTTCCTGTGTAAAATATTGCATTTCTATAAAGTAGCATGAGTAAAAGAGAGCATGACGATAAACTGTGCGAAAACAGAAGTTAAAACTATACTCCTGAAAAGTATAAAACGAGTAAAACAATTCCCATGTTAATCAATGGAAAGTGCGTACCAAGATGGCGGAGGTGATCTACAGCCTTAACTCTCGATACGTTAGTTGCTAAGTACACGTGCACTGAGATCTATGTGCACCACACTCATTTTAACCACAATAATGAACGTCCATGATGTAGAGATACATTTCTAATACCTAGTCTAATACTCTTTTCATGAGATATATAAATTTCAAGATCATTAGAGTAATTCTCGAGATGAAAAAAGTAGATAGAAATAGATAAGAATTGTTTTGTTCATACAAGGCGATGCAAAAATCAGTTATTAATTTAGGGATGAATTCGTCACACCAAAACACAAAAAAAGTTATTTAACCAAAATATTGAATCATGCTGGATTTGGGGGCTAGAGACGTCCAAATCTACTGTGCCATCGCCATAAGTATCTCGACAAATAATAACTCAATACATGTTAACTTAGCAAATCATGATGAAAATTTTACCCGATATAAACAAAGTGTCGCAAAGATATTTTTGCCAATGTAAAATTTTAATTTTCATGGAATTTACGTTGCGCAGTAGGCAAGTATAGAAATCTCTTGTAAGCTGCAGAGTCCAAAAATAAACCTGGCTGAAAACAATGAATTGGTACAGCTTTGATTTCGATTTGCTAAGTCTCCTACGTATAATCACCATTAGCTACCTTCATATAATCATTTGAAACGATGTGGTGACAAAACTATATTATTCTAACTTTCTTCAAAGAAACTTTTTCTATTTTTGTGTGACGAATTAACATCATCTTTGTATCACCCTGTATAATAGAAGATGATGTAAATAAGAAGAATACGTTGGTTACATAAAAATGTTGTATTAATAGTCATGTTGATTCAATATATTTATTGTTCAGTTTCATCTTTATATAAAGTAAACGGCATATAATATAATTTCGAAATGAATTCAATATACATATATATTAATATTGTGTCATTATATATTACTAATGATATTTATGAGTAGTACAGATAGAGTCAGTGGTTTCTTTGCAATTTTATCGTAACTCGATCGGAACATTTAGTGTCGAATAACCTACTAACAAGTAATCTTCCAGCCTTCGTAAGCGAATATCAATTTAATCTATAATTAAACATTAAAAGATAGATATATGGATATTAGAGGAACAAACAAGCAAAAACACATAAGATCATTTTTTTTAGATAAAAAGAGTTTTGTTCTTTTTAAGAGCTTAATGAAGAGTTGCAGTGAATCATGGAAAACAATTTCATCAAGGAAGTACATATTATGATGAGATATACGTATACTTCTATTCAGAAAATTACTTTGCATTATTCGATCGAGCTCTTTATGCAGGTATTAAAACGAACAAAAGTTTTATTTTCTAAAAATGGACTTGTATGCTTTTTTTGTTTCTTTTCCTCATTTTTTGATTATTGGAAAGATGAGATTTCCCGTTAAAAGGAAATCTTCATTAACGGTACATCCTTCTAATTCCTTTTCTCACAAATTGTTACCGGGGGAGTATTATTAAAAATAGAGAATTGGCGTTAATAACTCACTGTTAGTTGCAACCGTCAATGGATGATCGGACATTTCTCTGAAAACTCATCTACCACAGTTTTGCATAGATGTCACTTTGACTACATGAATCATGATGTTTGAAATTATATTTCCGGGTTAGATCACCGTTATTTTGTTTTCAAAATTGAGTCGAAATGAAAACATGATTTGACCTCAAACCACGTATATAACGTATGTCTCCATCAAATTATAAGGATATCTTAAATACTTGGTATAGCCAGTAGTAGTTATTATTTGTTATGTGGAAACATTTTGTTGATGCCATTCGCGATCGGGTACTAATGTCACAAAGGACCCTATAATGACTTTAAATCGTTGGACATAAAAGGGCAGTAGTAGAGCATAGACATAAACAGAATGTGTCATAGCATTTCGTGTGTTGAACGGGAAATTGAGAGCAACAAAGAGTGCATAAGACACTACTTACTGTACGAGTTTGATAAAGGTAGTACTACGGCTGCGACATTCGTCAAGTGCATGGAAAACGTACATGATGCATTGGACGACAGTATAATTATGTCGTCGTTCTTTACGAAAATTCAGAGACGGAGATAGAAACTGTAAAGATCAGCCGCGTACTGGAAGTCCATCACCGGTTTCTGAAGAGGATATGGACAAAATCATAAGAGAAAATGCACATTCAACTATCGACGAATTAGCAGACATGTTCAAGAAACACAAAACACGAAACACAAGAAGCGTTACCCTGCCCGACGTATCCCCGGACACTCTCACTACGAACTACCATCTTGGCTCATTGCAGAACACCTTCACTCGCCAAACTATTGATGATGTAGAGGATGTGAAAATGGCATTATTAAACTTTTTGGATCTAAACCAGAGGAATTTTATCGGCGTGGGATTAACTTCCTACCAGACAGACAGAGAAAGGTCATAGATAATTATGGCAATTATGTGCAATTATTGGTGTCTTACTTTTCGTGTTCTCCGCCTTTTTGTTTCGTTTCCAAAAATAGGCAGAAGTTTTTCACACCCTTAACTGTGAAACAACTGCATTGCGACAAGATGTTCCCTTAAAGGAAGACGTCAACAAAATATTACTTACTAACTACGTGAGTAATTTACATTTAAATGATGTTTTAGGAGAAACTTTTCTTCTTAATTATTGTTTGTATGCATCAGTTCCTAAAATAACATATTCAATTTCATTTTATCTGTGGAAATTTACATAAACAAAATTGTAATGTCTACTTCAAATCACGGTACAAGGCAATCGTGTACTTGCTTAACAAATACTGTACAGTCAGTTTAATATTCAGATTCCCAACTTGAATTACTAGCAGTTATATTACCATAGTGTAATGACTCTAAAACAAACGAATCCCCATAATTAGTGTTATGTAGATGGTGACAGGCTTTTTAAAATAAGTTCGAGTTTCTACCGATTTTCTGTTGCATTTTAGTGACTCCCTAAAATTTTCGGAATTTTTTCTTTTACTTTCGTCTTGTTTTTCGTACTACATGGTTTAACGTCAATGAAAGAACATAAAAAGAAACGGGCTTCAGATTTCAAATCAACCATCTTGATTTCCAGTCGCTATTTTGAATCTGGTAATCCTATAACACTTCTTAGTATGTTTACTCACTATGCACTAAAATAGATATAATTGTCAGGGTATATGTATAGCATAGGTATGTCTCATCGCGTTTAGAAGTGATATTGTTTATTTATTTTCTTGTGGCTTTGTCACTCAGAAAATGAGGTTTATCTATGTTCAATATTGAAACATTTTCATTATTTTGGCTACTGTAATATCAATTCTTTAGGTTTCGCTGATTTATTTCTTACACAATATGCCCTACAGGAACCGCAAACTGCTCAATAGATAGGATACAGCTCTGCGAGTGTATTTTTGAATAATGATGGATATGATTTGTTTTTTACTCGGGAAACGCAGAAAAAATCCCCGTGGTAACTGTGGATTGTTGTAAGGGGAATCCAGAATTTTTTTTCCCTATTGGAACTAGGAATTGCAAGAAACTGGTAACTTCCAATTTTATATTCGCCCTTTAAAAGCAGTATCACTGCTAACTTCATTTATGCATTTTTTGCACTGTTAACGATATTAATCAAAGTTGAAACATCGTTCTGATTTTCGATTTGTTCTGTATTCGTTTCAAGAAGCAGGGAAGATTTCTTGCGCAAGAACATGCCTGGGGAATGAGGAGTGTTCCACATATTTTCCCCGGAAACGATTCAGGGATGGAAGTTCTTCAACCTCTTCGTACCAATGAATCAATGAGATGGAAGTTTCCTGCCAAAGACTGCTGATCATTTATTAAACTGTCACTTATTCGTCTGTTCCACGTGTAGTAATAGCTTTACCATATCTCTGGCTGAACATTTTCAACAAATGATTATTTAGCCGCTTCTCGGAAGCTTAAACAATTATTATTTGCTGTAAACACTCTCGGAATTTGTGATTCCCCACGTTCTCTTTACTTTTGTTCACTGGGGGAATGGCGATCTCCTACGCTTACTCCATTTCCAACACTGAATCTTCAGGTATGCGAATAGGTTGCACACCAGGGATCAGAGGCAGTTAAAGGGTTGATCTCACCAGTCAACCATCCGTCAGAGAAAGCAAATTTTTCCTGAGTCCGAGTTGAATGCTAGAGAATAAACTGAGAAGTATAGTAATAAATCATTAATCTGAAAGAAGAACATTTTCAGAAATATGTACTTGTTTAAATGTCAGAGAATGGTAGTGGTGGTTTTGCACAATTTATTAAATATCACTAAGAAAATTGGAATCCAAAACTAATTTTTCAACCATAATTTTCTTCTTGAACAAGCCCTACTAGTGATAGTTTAGCGAGGACGGTGAGAAGTAGTTGATCCACATATTATGAACTTGGGAGACTTGTAGGTTCCACACTTTATAAAAATCTTGAATCGCTACTAATACGTAGAAAAATACAGTAATGTACAATGCTGAAGAGAGGAAGAAAATAGGTGATATATAAGCAAACTTAGATAACAAGACATGAAACTGTTTAAGACATTGCGTATGATATATTTTAAATTATATAATTATATAATGAATTATAATTCATAATAATTCATTTAATTGTAATTGAAGGTACACTTAAAGGAAAATAAAGAAGACCAGAAAGGCAGATCCAAATTCAAGACCGTATATGATAAGGAATATAAATTGTTTGCTAACTTTTGAAGCAAGAAGAAACCGCTAGACAAGGCTAAACTTGAACTGAAGCAACAATCAGTTTCTGCTAAACACAAGAGATTAAATGACTTTCAATCACATTTAAAATATATGCCTGTATCTACTTTCTGACAGAAACATTGTCATTTAACCACAGATTAATACAATTTATTTAATGTGTTACAATTTTGTTTCCTTAAATAATTGTCATCATAATGTTATATTCGTTTTATAGTCCTCTTTTTCTATAAACAAAACAGAGCACAAAAATTTCCTCTAAAGCTTGTTTTCTACAAATTTTGCATGACATTTTGCTGTCTCCATGTTTCCGACATTAGCTTTCCTGTAAAAGTTGTCGTCACCTCTTGCAACGCGTAATGTCATAGCAATGCATCATTTCTTATTCATGGAGCATGCATTTTCAAATGAATTTCTTTTAGCATGTAGACGTCCATTTCACTTTTATTTGAAAGGAAGGACTGTAAGCCAAATGGCTTTTTCTTTGTCTTCGCCGACAGGCTGTCCTACGTTGTTTCTCGCAATCGATGACCCAGAATGGTGCTGCATTCCCATGCATTTATGAATTGAAGGAAAGCAGCTGTTACATGGTCTGCATGTGAACAGACAGCTTGTTGTTATTAATAATTCTCTCTTGGAGGTAATTTTTGACGCCAGAAAGTTAAAGTTCCACGCAAGCTTTAGAAATGGGAGATGAGAGAACGAACAAATGAACACGCACTGAAAAATTGGTTAAGCAGTCAAATTGAATTTGTTTCAGCAAATTTATTTTCTGGTCAGCTTCTGCTTTACTTGAAGGCTAACAAATTAACAAATTTTCTGAACTTTTTTTTTTTTATAAAAAAAAACAACAAAAAAACAGAGAGAGAGAATAAATTTAGAAAGAAAAAGAATGTAATTAAAATTTGGAATTTAAATGTTCCAGAGAAGTTGAAATGAATGTCATACCAGACAAGTTATCATACTAGTTAATTTGATGTCATGTACGGAAATGGGTGTGTCTCAATTATACTTGCACAAATTGCACACAGATCAAAGTTTGTATAGCGTAATTACAAAAAAGTAATGTTAGAACTGTGTTTTCCTAGTGTTCCATAAATACAGTATGTTTGTTATGTTGAATTTATTTCTGAACTTATGCAATTTTCTGGCTAAATATTATATTTTAAAAAACAATGGTACTGGGCTGCGGCAGCCTGCAAAACAAGCACCCACTTTGAGTCTTTGACACGGATTTTCATGCATTTCTAGAAATATCATGGTTTCATGTGGTTCCTTCGAGAAAATGACTCAATAGCCCCTTCAACATATTTCATAGTATTGTGAAAGTCCTTAAGTGAAGGTTTTGGGAGCTATTTTCTCTTTAGAAATAAGGATTATTATAAGCAAAATTTCCATAAGAAAGTTAGTACATGGATTATTAAAACATCCTTTATTTGTAAGAAAAAATACTTCGTGAATCCTTTACTTATTTGCCTTTACAATCTCATGTATTACATTCAAGGGGTTATTGAGTCATATTTTGGAAATAACATGATGAGAACACGATAATCTTACAAATGTGTGAAATTCCATGTTAAAATGGATGCTTATTTTTCAGACTGCCTACAGTAGCTACTGCTCCCTCTTAAGTTATAATCTTCCATTTCTAAAAATTTAACATCAGATTCTAATGGCTGCCGATTATACGATTGCAGTGTTGCACATTATTATTTAGATATCATTTGTGAATAAAGAGTAAAACAGTAACTTCTATTACTCTCACGCATGGTGTAGGTATAATACTTTTGCCTCTTTGTGTTAAGGAAAGTCTCATTTTTTATTTACAAAGAAGAAAAATACTTCACAACGTGAGTGAATGCTCTCCATTACGGTACGTTCGTATGGTGCATTGTGTTGGCTCTTTGCTTCCGCCTATCCCAACTCTAAGGGTGAGTCTACAATAGGCCAAATTTCTCTGTGTACACGTATTCGTAAGGACTGTCTCAGAGCAACGAAATCATTGGTTGTTTCTTTACTGCTCTGAATTTGAAAACAGAGAACAAGACAAAGAGAATATATTAGCATAATTACTTACTACAGAAATTGCCATTTTTGGCATAGTGCACTACAGTAAGTTAAAACACACGCAAAAAATAAACATCTAAAGGAGAGGAAATGATTTACAATAACTGTCAGTGTCTTAAACAATTTGCAATATTACTGCTAACTGTGTGCCACGATATTTAAACGCTTGTTCATTGCCCAGATATTATAAATACGTTCATTGTGTGTGTACGTATTTTTATATTCAACAAGCGTTTAAATATTCTAATGTTCCCTTGTGGGTGCACCTTAATTACTATCGCGACGCTCAGTTTATCTGAGTATGGCGCATGTTACTAAATAGTTTGTTATTTGGTAGGTAGAGCACGTAAAGCAATGAAAGGATTGATGTTTGTCTTTTTCCCTTCACCTTTATTAAAAAATACAAAGTTAATGAAAAGAGTCCCCCGTACAAAACTATAGAGATTTAATTTGAGGTATAAAGCATCTCAATTACTTTCTCTCTAAGTTTCCTGGATTGCAGTTGACGTTGGCCCAAAGCAACGGCTTGTTACCTGTCAGTTGTCGGCCCAAGCAACGGCTTGTTGAATGGCAGAGAAAGGAAGTTTGGAGAGTCCAATCCCGTAGCAGATCGGGACTTAACGAGTTTGCCTATCCCGTGGTAGATAAGGCGGTAAGTAAAGATGAACTACCCCGTAGCAGGTCCGACCAAGGTGAGGA
>JAGDQP010018698.1:13481-24844 GCA_022664845.1 Lepisma saccharinum
TTGTCTATCCCGTGGCAGATAAGGCGGTAAGTAAAGATGAACTACCCCGTATCAGGTCCGACCAAGGTGAGGATTGTCTACCCCGTAGCAGGTACGACCAAGGCGGGGAAGAAGAGTAGTGGAGTTGACTATTCCCGTAGCAGAATAGTACAGCTTGAAGCGGCTCGACGCCTTTTATTCTGTTCTGGTACGCTGACTCCGCGCTTCCAGACATCGTCTGCATCCTCGGTTATCTTTGGTTGCTGTTGTTGCCCCTCTCCGTCCTCCACTACTATTTGTTTACAAATATAAGCACGTGTTTTTACTCATACTACGTTCTCCGTCTTTTACCGGATGTTTGTAAACAAACAGCACGTGTTTTACGCACACTACGACAGCACTTGTTCTTATACACACTCCGTTGCATAATTCACGTAACTTTACATCACTTCACGTCATTTTACACGTACATACACAGCATGGAATATTTCCGGTACAAGTTAAAAGCATTTTCGTTATTTTCGAAACAGTTTTTCGTTCTGGAAAAGGATTGAAAAACAGTTTCTAAAAAAAAAAAAAACTTCGTCACACTGGCAAGAATTTTTACGTCAGGAGGTAATTTTGTAAATATTTCCATCAATGATATATATATTTAAAAAAAAATTAGTTCGCAATATATATTGCAGCATGGTTTCATGCATTTTCTACAAAATGCTTGGAATTAAATTCATACATATGTTTTGTCTACATGTATAATGACACTTTTCATAAACCCATGTTTAACAACATTAGATTATTTTGAAGTTTATCAGAATGTCTAGAATGTCTAGGTTTATCCCACAAAACTAAGTAACGAAAATAATTTTAATTCTCAGCATCTGGCTACACTGGGAAAAGTGATAACAGAAACTTTGCAAAATGATTGAGACAGCTTATAGATCATTTGGGGTATTTTACATGTACTTGAGTGTTTAAATGCACTGCAGCACATTGTGCCAAGAATGCAGTAAGTAATGACGCGTATATAGAGTATTTTCTTTGTCTCATTTACTGTTTTTACTGTTTTCGGGGTAAGAAAGAAACAACTGATGATTTTGTTGTAATGAAACAGCCTTCACCAACATGTACACGCACACAAATTTGCCCTAATGTAGAGGCACCATTTAACGCAGTAGTTGTTGCAACGTGTATGCAACTTGACAACCGTCACCAGAGTGCTATGTTCGTTCGGATCTCGTCGTCAAGGAACCACCCAAGTGCAACAAGCATTTCACGAACGTTGATGTCAGTTCGTTCACGTCTTGTGCATAGAACAGAAACAATATACCTATATAAAAAACGCATAATTTTACAAAAGGAGAAACGAATTGACATTTTCCTTGAGAAGATTTTTAAAATCCGTCAAAGAGAAAAGATGACAATTCTTCTATCTACCGGCCACCGATGTAGATCGATTTGTGACATTTTTGTCAAATGAGAATGGTTCTCTAATGCTTTTTAACCAATATTAAGAAAAGTTTTAAATTTTTATTTGTCATTTCTGAGAAGGTATAGAGAGAGTTTAGAGTAAATTTTGTAGGTGCTTTCGTGTGTGCTTGTTTGTCACACCTCCCTTTTATCAAGAGAAAAGTAAAGGTCCAGATCTTGCCTTTCATTCTATTCAAAAGAGTACTTTTGAATACAATTATTCTTCTAATTTTCATTGTTTACCCTGAGATTGTGAAAAATCAGTTTATACAAACTACTGCTCCTATAGAACTAAATTATCAGACAGCTTTTTGAGATTGCAATTTAATTATTACTTCAGTCTGAAAAGAAGTACCAGAAAACGAAAACAAAACTTTAAATACATTTTCCCACCAATATATAGCAGTCGAATTCAATTCGCAATGCTTTCAAGCAAAATACATTCAAGCAATAAACTTACATACATACGTACGTAATTGGAAATGTTATTTTATTTAAGGCGTTTAGGCAAGTTTGGCTCAGGCCGATTGGATGATGGGAGAATTTGTGAAATGTAGGAAGTGGCAGGAAACGGGAAAATTCCGAGAAAATTCACGTATACGATGTTTGTTCACCACAAAGCTCACATACCACGAGACCTAATCAAACCGTACACCCCACGCACCAGAGGTAGGGGTGTTCGCTAAGGCTGAGAACATATCGAAACTTCGAGTGTGAAAATTTATCGAATTGTCAACGATTACTCGAAACCGTTCAAGTATTTGAAATTATCGAAAGTTCAAGTATTATAGAAGTTTCGGGTATTATAGAAATTTCGAGGATTATCGAGGTTACGGATATTATCGAAAGTTCGAGTATTATCCAAGTTTCGGGTATTATCGAAAGTTCGAATGTTATTGAAGTTTCGGGTATTATCGAAAGTTCGAATATTATCGAAGTTTCTAGTTTTATCGAAAGTTCGAATATTATCGAAGTTTCGAGTTTTATCGAAAGTTCTAATATTATGGAGGTTTCGGGTATTAGAAAGTTCTAGTATTATCAACATTTCGGGTAATTTTGAACATTTGATTAATACAGAAATTTCGGGTATACTCGAAACTTCGAATATTATTTTTCTGTGTGTCTGTGCCACCCGAAATGCAGAAGATAAACGATGCGCTTTTGCGCACACTCTGTTAGTGCCACAGACAACAGAACTGGCAAGGCAAAGTTGTCAGTCGCAACATTTCATTTCAAGTAGGTGGCCAAAAGAAAATGGATGCCAGTAGAAAATACCTACAATAGTTACGATTACATAGCGACAATCCTTACGATAACGTCGAGACAATCCTTACAATTTGGAGGGGAGATAAGTATTGACCTTTTCATAGCAGATGCGGCTTGCCAAGTTTTAATACATTTCATAGTACTTTATATTGAAATTATTGTTAATCTAATTATCTCAGCTTTGTTTATTGTGTAACAGTCTTCCACCCCACCCCCCACCTACTCATCTTGTCTATAGTTTGTCATTAATATAAGGATTATACGCATTACTTAAGATTTATCATGCAAAACAACCACTTACACTTACTAGACCGTAAGCTTTGCATTCGGAATGTTGCCGGTTCGAGTCCTGCTAACCGCTATGCTGTCTGTGATTTTCTCCCATTTCTTTATCTTCAAAAAGGACCATTTATATCTTAAGGTTGTGACTGGCTTTTCACATCCTTACCATTACTCTACCTTGGTCTAACCCAATGAGTTAGAATGTCCAAAACAAGTTTAGCAAAGATCTTTAAAAAATCAAATAAAGGAATAATTATTAAACAAATTCTTGTATAATACGTTTCTCTTTCTGTAATCTAGCCACAAAAAGCACAATATTCAATTCTTTTAGACATAGACTATAATATTCTGCATATATTATTAATATTACAGCAACTATTACTATTACTACAACTACTTTTTATTATTATTATTATTATTATTATTATTATTATTATTACTATTTATTTTTTACTTCATTGAAAATGATTCATAATATATAAAGTTTATTTTGAAATATAATCATAGAAATAATCTGAAACTATTAGTTTGCTAATATTATAAAACCATTTATATTTTCTTGTAAAGCTAAAACTCGTACGTTTTACCAAATTCTGAACATCAAACCAACTCCCATTCGTCTGCGTTCATTGTTACCTGTGGACAGATTTTCAAAACCAGCTGCACTTCTCTTTGTCCGCGCAAGAGGGGCAGAGTGGAAAGTCACCATCTGCTCACACATTTACACACACTAACAACTATAGAATAGCTACACAATTCACTGACTCGGTTCGCGTTTTTTCGCATCTCTCTTGTTTGGGTGCTTGTCTCTTGTTTTGGTAGGAGTGTGTGGGTTGACGAAGGAGGGGAGTTTTAAGGCTCCTAAGGGTTATAGAAAGAGTTGTTAGAAGATAATTTTCTTTATCTTGAGATATTTTAGTAAAGTATGTATATCTTTGGAACGGATGAACGTAGAGAGACGATCGAGACATCAAACTAGGCTAGCATTTTCCAAGGAATACGAAGATCGTAGTCTTATCCCTGTATATGTATATTTAATAACCCTCTCGTGTATAATAACACGCGTTGGTAATTTTTAAAATTAATATATAAGTAATTATAGGTATAGGTATAGAGTATTTCATAGACCTCCTATAATGTATAAAATAGTATTTGGTTAACTTTGCTAGACTTTATAACGTTATTAGAAAACTAGTAATTAATAAATAGATATAATTACAGGTATAAAAAGTATTTGGAAGCAAATACAAAGCTATTTAAATTTAATAAGACGATGAAAAGACTATTTCTTTAAGATATCAGAGTATTTTTCATAGAAAAAACGAACGTTTTCCAATTTTAGAACATTCTTTGAAATGTGATGGAGTTAATAGTTGCATGTGAATGGACTAGTACTTGAGTGTAGATGTCAAACGAATACCTTGAAATATCTTTAAGACGCTGAAAGAATATCAGAGTATTTTTCGTAGAAAATACATACCTTCACCAATTGTAGAACATTCTTTTTAATGTAATGGAGTTAATACTTACATGTGAGTGGACTAGTACTTGAGAGTGGATGTCAAACGGACATCGTAGACGGAAATCTTGAGACATCTTTAAAACGCTGAAAGAATATCAGAGTATTTTTCGTAGAAAATAGGTATCTTTTCCAATTTTAGAACATTCTTTGGAATGTGATGAAGCTAATACTTATATGTGAGTGGACTAGTGCTTGAATGTAAAGAAACCATAACGAGGTTTGCTAGCAAACCGAACTCGTAAATAACTAGACGAAAATTTTGAGACATCTTTAAGAAATTATCAAGGAAAACATCTAAGGAAGTGCTTTCGATTACTAATAGAGAGTGTTAATAGGTTAGGAAAAGTCTGAAACAAAGCTAGAATCGTATAAGTAATGTACTAGGAATGTTTTTATCTCCCTGTCTTCCTTGGAACTCCTTAAAAAATGTCAAGATGGTATTCAAGTAATTGGCTTTAATCAGGAGTGAAGCGATTTACGGAGACGGGAAATGTTTGGAACCAAGTTAGAATCGTATAAACAATGTACCGAGATCGCTCCTAATGGTATATTTTCCATGGAACTCCTTAAGAAATCACCAAGATGGTGTATAGGAAAATGCTTTTAATTGGGAATGAAGTGAACTGGGGAGACGTGGAGAAGCTTGAAATCAAGTTAGGTATGTAATAGGATTATACTAGGCACGGTATTATTCGTCTACTTTATTAATACTTTGCGAGTATTATATACGAGCCTCTTAAAATAGTAAAGAAATTGTCAAGATTGTATATCAGTAAATGGCTTTACTTAGGATTTAAGTGACCTAGGGAAACGGCAAATATTTGGAACCAAGCTAGAATCGTATAATCAATGTACTAGGAGTACCTCCGACATGTGCTGGATATATCTTAATGGTCTAGTTGAAGGAGTATTTGGTAAAAATACGATCCTCTATAATAAGAAGATTTCAAGATGCTATTCAAGAGAATTTGCTATAATTAAGAACAAGGCTTGCTATGGAGACGGGAAAAGCTTGAAATCAAATTAGGTATGTACATGGAATGTACCAGGAGTATCCCCGCCACGCGCTGGATATATATTGTTCCTCTTTATCGACCATTTAGAGATTTAAATGTGAACCTCTTTAGTACTTCCTTGGAAGATTCCTTAAGACATTTAATAAGAAAGTACACGGGAAATTAAATGTTAAACATACGAAACAACTTTTTAATTTTATACATCAGGGTCGGGAAAGAAGGGTCATTGGATTTGACAGTTTAAGAGATAATCCTTCAGATCAAGGCCCTGGAACTTAAAGCTTGTGATTCGCAGCATGATGTAGTAATCAAGAAATAAATGTATACAACAGCTTCTTAAGTGTAATGTTTGTTTCTTTGAAAGAGTATTATTCATAATGAACACTGTATTACGGTGTGAAGCACTAAATTAATTTAAATTTAATAAGTAATTGCCAAGATAATTTTTAAGATCTCAGAATCTTGTCAAGGCCATCAGTCCTTGTAGAAAGCTAAATTGGAAACTGTAGACCTAGCCCATTCTTTTTATTGCTCTTTCTTGATAGTATCTTTGGTCAATATTAACCATATTCATTTTAGTCACCTTTATTATGTATAATTTATTATTGTCTAAATACTGAACTCGACTCCAAACTGTTTCACATCTCTGATGGAGGTAACCTTTAATTTGTACGTTCTAAATGAAATTCGAAGTCACAACCTTCTAGTTATGAGGTTGAAGCCATCCTGGACGGGCATATGCAATTTTGTTCACGAGCATTTAGGCATTAAATGCGAACGTGTTAATAAGGAGCATTGAATTGCAATGTGAACATATAAATACTTTCCATGTTCGTAACAGAATATGTACGAAGAAGTAGTGAGGCTTGATATTTTCAACACCCGACTGTCTTATGAATCATCTAAAAGCTGTATTATCTGTGCAATACACAAAGCTTTTGCCTGTATACTACATAGCCGATCTTAACGGTGGAGATGTGGTCTACAGATGCGCTAGTAGGACTACCACAGCACTAGTACTCAATATATGCTTAACCTATGACTCATAGACTATGGTACGAACTAAGTTTAGGCAGACACTCCAGGGCTTTGCCTCTACGCTGGCTTAGCTAGCCACTTTTTAAGTTATGTAAGGCTCTCGGGAGTACCAAGCATAGTCTGACAATCAATGGGTCCTTGTTGGGATAAGTTGACGTAAGCTAACCAAGTCTAGATATATCAAATGATTAAAGTTAAAGATACGTTCCTGTGATCCAACTGATTTAATTGCACTCACCATTTGGTTCGAGTACTGACCTCCAGCCCTGTTCGATCCCAGGATCTCCCAGATGCTAGGCTAACAACAATTTATACCAACTTGGTTACTCAATTTCATACGAGGCTGGCTGCACCTCAGACTAAAATGCACGGCGCAGTACGAATAAAGTTTCCAGTACCCTGACCAGACAGACCGCTCGATTACTAGTCAAGAGACACTGCCGCCTTCATGTTACCTTTACAACGTAAAACTACGAAATAAAATAATAAAGAAAAATAGAAAACTTAAGCAGTGGGTTGGTAATACTTTTCTGGAGATTCCTTACTTCAAAGTTCTTTAATACTTTTAAATTTTCATTGAACATTGCATTGCAATGTGAACAAGATACTAATTAAATAGAATACGAAATTATTAAACATTACGCAGCAGTGTTGCCAATTAGGTAAAATAAATAAAACAAATAACATTGCTGTAGGAAGAAAATCCTTTTATTGTACGTAATCAAGTATAAGTACAATTCTTGTTACAAATACATATTTAGAGCGTCAGGGGTTACACATAATCAAGTTGTTAGTTATTCAAAAAATTGTATTAATTTTATTGGTTCAAATGTTGAATGCTTACAAAACTTCTTTATCAATACAAACAAGGTATACAAAAAGATGTATTTCTTTTTGCCAATTATATTTTTACTTGATACGATAGCCGTAAGGTAAGATACGGAGATTCTTGTTATTGGATTGATTTAATCTACGTCCTTTGGTGTTTACGTCTTGGTGGGGTTTACTTTGCCCTTAGAGACAATCTTATACCCTGTTTTGCGCAATATATTGTTAGGATTGAAGATAACTTTACTGTCATACTTCTAAGTTATCAAATCGTAAAAATGTTGAAAATTTATTTCCTTTCGAACCCTTGCATTTAATGTTACCCCTCGAACTTTCGAATCTTCTTTTACTTTCCCTTTATGAATGTTTCGAATTTTGTACGCTTAATTTTTCGCGCCAGCAGCAATGAAGATGTGCATTTCCCATGCCTTTGGTAGGTCTCTAGTTAATTCTCCTAAGTAGTTCCCTAAAGATAACAAGATTGTTTCATCACGCCGTTGTATATAAACAATACTATCTGTATCAAAGTAAATTACTTTCTCAATCCCAACAGTATCTAACACTTCAAACAATCGGAGTCTAGCCCATGAAGATATGAATGATGCTACAGCTAAATTTGTAAATGGATATGGTGAGTTCTCATTTTCCATGTCTTTGTATGTCACCAATAATTTTTGTCCTACAATAACTACAGTTTGTATTTCCAAGTGAGGTGCCCTTACAAGTTCAAGGAGTTCCTGAGCACCAGTTACAATCTTTGTTTGTGGCAAATTGCTACGCTGGCAAAATTTACCAAAGAGTGGGTTTAAGAAAATTTCTGAAATATACCTTAGCCCTTCATTATGTTCGATTTTGCCATAATCAAGACTTATTCCTTCAGAGCGGGCATAATCTGTAATATATGCCTGTTTCTGCTCTTCTGTAGTACAATCAGGAGGAAACTCACTGGACTTTTGTTTCATTTTCAAAACGCTGTAAACATAGGGTTTGAATAATCTTTTTCATCTCCATTTCAAAAATTTCATACGTGTCAAGTACAACATACCCTTTCTTTAACGCAGCATGAAGCTCAGGAGTACAGAAGACACCTTTGATAGCACGTTCCTCCTAACTATGATTACAATCTTCAGCATTCAGCTCGTCCATACAGCTCAGCCACAGACCAAAAACGAGTATTTTGTGAGAATTATATGAAAGATGTTATCAAGCCTTAATTCTTCGTACAGATTCTGTTACGAACATGGGTAGTATTTGTATGTTCCCATTGCAATGCAATGCTATTTATTAACACGTTCGCATTTAATGCCTAAATGCGCGTGAACAAAATTACATATGCCCGTCCAGGATGCTTTCAACCTCATATCTAGAAGGTTGTGACTTCGAATTCCATTTAGAACGTACTAATTAAAGGCTAATATTCTGAACGGGTAAATGATATAGCGATTCTTTACATGATTACTGACCTTATTCACCTACAGGTTATAAGCTTATAATTTCATGGGGCCGCGGGTCCCGGTGGGCTTCAAAGGGAATGTTCGAAAACGGCAAAAATGGGGGTTCTTCTGCAACCTGAGGGGGATGGGTCCTATTACTGCGGTACGTGGTCATAGGCATTTCAAGATGACGGCAAAAAAAGAAAATGGTGGCCACAGAAAGGCGTGCTAAAAATAGAAGGGTGGGCTCAAGTTCCAGTTTCTAATCGTTGCGTATTACTGCAGTACGTGATCGTAGGCATTTCAAGGTGGCGGCAAAGAAGAAAATGGCGTGCAACAAGATGGCGGCAAAAAAGAAAATACGAATACTGGCGGAAGGGTGGGTCTAGCTTGTTTTTCAATGCAACAAGTATTTGGTGAAAAGAGATCTTTGTAATATAATGAAATTTCGTTTTCTCTGTTACCATCCCAGTATTCACCTTTTTTTATTTTATTTGAAATTTCACTGTTTTGTATAACTTTAAGCTATTCTAAAATATATCAATAATTTCGTATAAAATTTACCTACTTCACATAGGTAGGTCAAACCATGAATCAAACCTATATCAAACCACCTATACCAAACCTATATCAAAACATGAGTCCACAACGAAAATAGAAAAAAGGCTAAAATATACCACTATAACGTATTAACCGTCAGATACAAAAATGACAGTAAAAGATAAGTGATTGGCTTTTTGTTTCGTAAAGAAAGAAACAATGATCGGTATTGTATATATGACATTGATAAGATCATATTTCTTTCAACAATGGCAAACCAAAGAACTGCACGGCCGGCTTCCTTTGAAAGTTCGTTTCCAACGTAATACGAAACAGCTGGAGAAATAATAGTCTGTTTTTCATTCCTTACGAAGTGATCGCAAGTTATTGAATTTGATATGCAAATTGAATTAGAGTCCTATGAAATGTAATTATTACATTTTTACATTATTATTGAGAAAAACACACTTACGCGTGATATAAATGGCAACCTAAAGACAATTCACATTTACATAATTTAAAAAATAGCAGCTTCAAAATTTTTCAGTTACCAGAGGACGCTTTATTCAGGAATACATATATAAATGTACAATGTAGGCCTGGTTGTACATTCCCCCAAACATTGGCCAAAGCACCCTTTTAAATCTTTCGCAAGATGTACTCAATACCTCTTTTCTGCCCGCCGTATTGATGTAATTGGTCCTGGGTTGGAATCCCAGCAGAGCACGTGTTTTTCTCCCCTCCATCCATTTTGTCTTTTCTGTCATATGTAAAGGTAAAGTTCTCCCTTGCGCTTAGCACCATGCCATGAAGGCATAGAAGGGGTGCGGAGTTGGCTCCACACTTTCTTGATCTCAGCCGTAGATGGTGGTGTGCCTCCCCCGCCCCTACAGGTACCCATTAAATCTGAAGCTGGTGTGCCCCAAAGCCGCTTGGCCTCGTATGTACAAAATGATATTTTGTGAAAATATAAATTCATTCTTAAAGATACTACGTCTATGTCTTTTTTTGGTGTTTCAATTTTTCCTTATATCCTGAAACCAGAAAAGTTACTTTTTTGACAACTTGAAATAGTTTAATAAAATCATCG
The DNA here is from genome assembly GCA_022664845.1 of Lepisma saccharinum. Classification (NCBI taxonomy): domain Eukaryota; kingdom Metazoa; phylum Arthropoda; class Insecta; order Zygentoma; family Lepismatidae; genus Lepisma; species Lepisma saccharinum. The sequence continues at coordinate 23,943 of JAGDQP010018698.1, forward strand.
AAATATTAACATGTCACGATAAATCCACGTAAACTTAAATGCTTGATTAATTTGATAATCTCAAACACTTCGAAAGCTTCAAATATTTTGAGACTGTCGAACATTTTGAAAAGCTGCTCGACAAAGGACGCTGATCGGTAACATCCTTCCCTCAAAGTCGAGGCTTCAGGCAGACGTGTATCCAGCAACTAATGTTGAATGGAGTTTGCATACCCGAATTTGGGGGAAGACCGATGTCGTAAGGTAACCGAAAGCAACAGATACTTGACACATGCATTTCGACATTTCGACCAGTTCCCATTAAAATCGGACAATATTCGTTCGGAAGTTATCGTCGATTTTACACTCCTACGCTCAAAGTAGGAACAAATACTCGGATTCGGAGGAGTTCCCCTTGGCGTAAGGTAACCAAAAACAATAGGTATCTGACGAAAGCAAAGGGGAACATTTTAAATCAAGTTCCATCAAAATCGGACAATCCGTTCGAAAATGATCGTCGAACGTCACAGACAAACAGACGGACGAACAGACAGCACGATCTATAATAGGGAACTTCGCACCCAAAATTCTCAAGGTTTGTTCCAATGATACTCGAAGTTTACATATTAAACGAAATTTCGACAATCTCAAATAATCGAAGGGTTTCGAGTACCGGATAATAAATTTTCAAACCCGAAGTTCGATAAGTCTTCAGCCTCATCGAACTTCCTTACCTATATCAGAAGCTGTCTTCATGCAGAACTTAAATTTAAACCCTCGAAACCAGATGCAAAATTCTCCTTTTTCTGCCTGCCCTGTTGTTGGCGCAATCGGTAAAGTGACGATTTGTAGACTAATGGTGTCCTGGATTCCTATCCAGTTCGGGTGATGCATTTTTCTCTTCCTCCCTCTCTCTCTCTCTC
>JAGDQP010018698.1:25244-36102 GCA_022664845.1 Lepisma saccharinum
CAAACATCAAAGTCGATATACTTAATATCTCTATTAAACAATATTTCATTATGAGGGATATTCGATTAGCGACGATTTGTCGCTTTAAACGATATTCGATATGGAGGATTTTTTTTTATATTCGCTATTAGATTTTCCACGATATCGATGCTCGGTACCGAAGTTCTCAAATAATAAGAATTAGAAGGAACTTGCGATAGTAGATCAAGAAGACTGATTAGATTGACTTCATAACTCCACAAGTCGTTTTATAGTCAATCTCCAATTCTGTTTTCATGACTTGTTGCTGCCTACAAAATTACAATAATTTTCTCTGCATTACTTCCAAGTTTGTCTTCAAGGGGTACACTGCAGCTCTGCTTTCTAATATCTCTCAATTAGTGTAAATAAAGTTTATCTTCTTTTTTTTTTGTTCATAAAAGCTTCTTATCTACAAAACTTTACTTGAAGTCCGAAAATTTTCCTTCCTTCAATATCTTGCAATAATAATGAAAGATGACTCTCAGCTTAGAGAGTTCAGAATTTTAAATCAAGCTGCAAGCATAAAATAAACGTTGTTTGACTTTTAGTGCCTCTTCAACTTTGCGACGTAGCTATTTTATAGTCCTTTATTAATTGGGATCCGCCGAGATTCTCTCTACAAAACGGAATTATCTTTCCTTGAGAATATCTTCAAGTTATCTTAAGATGCAAGGATAAAGTGTATTTACTCAACCACGACGACCCATTGCATCATTTGGAACCTGTCACGTTTATTTTTTATTACATTAGAGTTAATAACATGTTATTTTTATAATCAGGTGCTTTTTTCTCTTTGCGAACACAGTAGTCCTTGTTTCTACACTACCTCAACTTTTTGCGCATTTGTGTTTTTCAAGCGTAATGCGAGCTATAATATCTGCCTTAATCTTTAATCTTGGTAACTGCATTTGGCATTCCAAAACATTTAACTATCATTAGAACATGTTCTAATTAATTAATAATTATATTATCTCCGTCCGATATACTCTAAATTATATTTATTTTAACTAAGAGTAGTAAACAAGAGTTCCCAGATAGCATGCCAGCTTGCAACAATGTTGTCAGTCACTTGGTTTGAGCTTGTCAAACTTGATATTGTGTTGAAGGTAATGAACCAGCACGAAACTAACTTGTTGGTAATATAAATGGCTTGGTTGTTATAACTAACCTAATTCAAGATTGTTGAAAAGACTGTTATGCGAGGAAGCTTGTGAAATTAAAAAAATCATTTGAAATTAATTTCGTTATACTTTTACTGTGGTCTCATTGAGCTGTAGTCCCACCACGTGCTATGACTGTATCGCCATCACTATTCTTCACCAACTCCCATCGGATCGATTTCCACCGAGGAAGATTTTTCCTTGTTTTAAGAACTCCATTATACTTTTTCTTTCTTGTCCTGTTCATTCTATTTCAATCTTGAATATTGTAAACTACTCTGCGCGATTCAACTTTGTGTTTACATCTTTTTAGTTTGACTTGCTAAGCTTGCACTAACTTGTCCCACTTGTCAAAGTAAGCTTGATTCACTTTTGATTCAGGTCAAAATCGCTATGTGAGTTGTTCTCATAAACAATATGACGATGGAAAGTGAAAAAGACATAAGCGCCAATTTTGTGAATTAGTAATTCCCTCACTATCTGTGGTACGAGTAGTCTGCTTTACCGAAAAGTGTAAAGGGTTATGTGTATCTTCTTTTCGTAGGTGTAAATGTAAGAAAAATCTTGGCACAAGCGTTAACTAACCTAGAATATTAAAACGTATTTTGTGTATCCCGAAACCAGCTTACATCCTTTTAACTGTCCATCGTCGAATACATAAAAATATAAATTGACTATTCAGTTAAGTGCAAATAGATCTAAATTTAAATCTTTGAATAACACGTTTTTTAACACTTTTACGTAAAAAGTTATTATCTGCCAATTGTTTCCACTAATCTTTCCTTAATTCAATATAAATTTTAATAAACAGTTTCTTTTCATATGCTACCAGTAAATCTATTCTATATAATTATCTCTATTGTAAGACTCTTCGCAAGTAGGCTTTGTAAGATCAAAAACAACAAAGAAAAGCACTTATGGCTTACAATGAAAATATTTGTCACGAGTGGAGATTAAGCTTATTATACTGAGACCGGTGGTGGTAACGTACACGCAGTTCCTGATGATTTATTCAAGAAAGGAATGCAACCGTATGGCGCCTCGTTTACCATACAGTCCCATTACCGGTTCCGAAATGAAACTCTGGCATTCCGCCATCCCAGAACTTTCGCTTTTAGCCTTCCTTTGTATGAGAGCAATTATGCATTTCATACAGGTAAAGTTCTGGTTTTCTACATGACAGCCGCCGCTTGCTTCAGTGAAGAAAGCAGAGGTACCTAATAACACCATTAGTTTGGAATTAAATTAGTATTTCCATGCAAATTCAGATTTGGTTTTCTTCGTTTTATTTTGTAAATTTGTTTGAATTACTTTATCTAGAAGCTTGAATATAATTCATATTAAAAATTTATAAATAAAGAGATTTAAAATAAAACACGATAAACTTCGTTCTTCAAAGTGTGTTATCGTTTGAGTAGCTACGAGGCTTGGTTAACTTTGAACATAGTACTTTTTCGTACGTAGTGTTAAGATATTAAGAATTAACCTTTCAGTCGCTCTCTTGCTTATGAACAACACTATCTTCATTGATACTACTTATTTCACTTAATTGTGCTCATTCCCTTTCAATACTGTTGTCGTTAGCAAACAGAACGCGCATAATTTATATATTTTTCACCAGATGGCATTTCCATTCAATTTAAGAGCGCGTTTAAGAAACTTACAGGTGCTACTGTTTCATGATATGCGGACAAGTGTTTTAGCACTGTCTATTAGGCTATTTTTTTTACGATTTTTGTGGATTCCGTGATTTAGATCTTTATGTTCATCTATGATCTAGTGTCTGTAAACGATCATATTGATCCGAAAAATATGCCTAGGAGATGTTTCTATAGTTATTGAAAGACTTGTTCTCTTTGTGAACAACAATGGGACTAAAGATATAATTTTATGCCAATGTTATATTGAAATGTTTTGTTTACTTCTGTGTTATCATTATACTTTACTTTACTTGCCGACCACTTTTCAATGGATCCTTTTTCGTGTTTTCATGAGTACTTCCTACTTCCAAATATACCAAACTTTTTTCTGAACTCCCTGTATATCTTGGTCATTATTATGATCCACATGTGTCATTTTTGTGGTTATTTTAGACTCATACGTTACCTGTCAATTATTATTTTAAAATCAAATAATTGATAAACATGGGCAAATGAGAGTCATTAATTAGTTGAATCAAGACGCAAGCAACAATTACATTTCCGTCTAGGTAGAAAAGCGTTAGTTGATGTTGGATTAGTTGGTTTACCTAATGCTGGTAAGTCAATATTATTATCGAATATACCACGGATGAGAAATTTGCTATCCTGTGCTGGATCGTGTATAATCAGGTTTATCGACCTCCAGGGATGAGTTGTAATAGATTCGTCTGTAACACCAATCACCCCGCACCCTCCAATTAGTTTATTTCTTAGAACAATTCTACGTATTTGTCTAACAGTTCGCAAAGTAATCCTTTTTCTAATGTCGTTACGTTAATACTAATTGTTCTTGTAATACTTCCTGACAATACTTACCGTTTTACTCTACTTTCTGCTTGAGGAGTGAAATGTACTTTGACGCAGTCTCCTTGTTGTTGAGTATGATATCGAAGTGTGTATTCTCTGTCATGTGATTGGTCTTTACTCCGAAATGTGTGAATCAGGTAGATCTTATTTGCTTGTAGTCACGATTTAGTGGTTGTGGTATGACGAAATCCTTAATGTGAGCACAAATGATTCTCAAGAGCCGGGATGTATGTTTTCCTTATTCCATAGTCATAATCTATATCTGCGATATAAAATGTTACTTATTACTTATTAGTAATACAAATATCTAATAGTTTCTTATTAATCTTTATGTATACGCTCAACTGAAGACATACCCAAACATTCATCAATCACTAGTTAACAGGTAGGCCTATAATAGAACGTAATAATGTCTATCAATAGTACAACCCCACGCCCTCATTCCAATTACATCTATTTATAGTATTATCAATTACCTACAGCATATTATCTGTACGTTACCTAATAACTAGTTAACTCTATGACTTACGGAACTCGCAAGTTCATCGCTGCGGTAAGAAAAACTCGCCCTTGATTATATCCTGAGCAAAATCGTGCAAATGTTCGTCACGAACACCTTCCTCTCGGAGATCTCTTTCTAATATTCTCGTCCTAACGACGTATTGGTTTTACCCAGGTCCTCTTTCACTCCGGCTTCCCAATCACAATGGAATATAATGTTGTTGTTTTTTTTATTAATTTGAGCTATATGGGCTGCCCATCGTCGTGTTAGTAAATTCATTATTCTTGCAATATTAAATGAATAATACCGTCTGTAGAGTTCCTCATTATGCAGTCTCCTCTATGCTCTGGTCATCTCGTCCCATTTTAGCCCGTATATCTTTTAAAATCTCTTATTTTCAAAGGTTTGCTATTTTGTTCATATGCAGGGTCGTACTCCATCCAACTCTTGCAACCATAAAGTATTACCGGCGGAATAACAGCTATGCACAATTTCAATTCCATTTTTTTTTTTTTTTCAAATATTAATCGCCGGTTAGAAACTTTTGAACTGAACAGAAATAATGTGTTAAAACAGACATTAAAAGAGCCATAAAAGAGCAGTAGGTTTTTAATTAATTTTCTATCATATTTTCAAATTCAACAAATTTCTAATACCTCTATTATTTCATGACTATTATCATTTTCTAACTTACGAAAAAAGTACGATATTACACACATGTGGAATCTCGGGATTTCTGAATTCAGGATTCAAGAATTTTAGAATGTCATAGTTCACGAAAAATTATGAAATGTTCGAGTCCCGAATTACGGAATTGAGTTCAGGCCTCCAAACATCCCTATTAACTATCGTCTTTCCTTAGGATGTTTGAAAAGTAATACCTTGCGAAATATTATTGCGCAAGACAAGAAAAATAACGAGATTTGGAAACAAAAAAACGAAAAGAGGAGGTTGAAAATCGACAGGTTGAAACTCTTTTAAGGAAGGAAAGAGTGTACAATTACGCAGTAAACGCATACTGAAGGATGAAACAAAAGATAAATAGACCCAAGAAACTTTTTTGTTTCTTGCTATCTCATGATAACATCCATCCCATGTCTACATCTTCTATTGAAAAACGCAGATAGGCAGAAGAGAAATCAGAAAAGTTGCAGCAATGGAAATATTCATACTTTGAAGAACCTGATGAACATGGATTTTGATGACGAAATAGAAAGCATCTAAAACAAATTTACTGCTTATTTATTTATTTAAGTACAATATACCCTCGATTTAACGGATTTCCATTCAATGGACTGCTGGTTTATCGGTCAAATTTTAGCAGACTACTTCACATCGCACGTTTGCAAGAAAAGTGATATATTTTTTTTATTTTCGTTTTTTTGTCTTAAAAACATTAAAGAACCATTCTCCTTCTTTTACAAAAATGCCACAAGTGTGTCTACATCGGTGGCCGGTAAATAGCAGTGTATCTACAGAAGTGTCTGACGGATTTTGTATATGGCTTCTCTACTAAGACGTTACTTTCCTTCATCGTCCTGTAAAATTATACTTTTTTGTGTTGTAACATTTTTCTTGCGCATGTGTCATATCATGTTGCAAAATTAACGTAGTACTCAAAAGGCAAAACTGCCCGCTGTGCTGACAGTCTAGTTAAAGTAGATTAATCGAGAAAATGGTGACAATGACATCTTGACGTTTCATTCAGCCTACTTGTTTCGTCCCCAATCTTCTATCTGTTATGGTTCTTTGACACTTCTTCTAATACTCTGCTTAATTCTCAAAATTCATCGCACAACTTATTCGCGTCTGAGAAAAATCATCAAACATATAATTTCCGAAAATAATCTCTTCAAACTGATGCCACGGATTTATCAGCAACCTAACGGAGGACACTAAATGCCCACGGTTCGCTTCTACTAACTTATTTTATCTATATTAATCTTTATCGGGCGCCAGGCTGTATCCGGCCAAAAAATAATTAAAGAAAAAGTGTTTAACATAATTATAATAATTTAATATAATATACATATATATACATATACATAGCCATATATATACGAGGAATAATTTGTTAACCTCCCAATCAGAGTCAATCTAGGCTGATAATGGCAAACTCTATTGGAAATGGAGTGATTCTTTGCTCTCTCGAAATAATACCTCGGATTGCTTCTTGAGGGATAATATAACGATTTATTTGATTATGAGTATGTATGAGCGGAACGATTTCTCTAGGAATTTGAGCTCAGAATTTTTTTTAAATGGGGACAGAACTTTAGTATTACGGCTTATTTATTGGCTGGCAATGATTATCGACTCAGTACTCGCTTTCCATATACAAATAACTAACCAACACAACACGAATCAATTGCATACGACTCTTCAATCCAAAATTTCTGCTTAAATTTAATTTTGTCCTTCCCAGAGTTCTGGCATAAACTACTATTCTATTATTTCTGATATCTATTGATATCACACACTCACATATATATATATATCACTCAGCGAAACACAAAAAAATCTTATACCTCTATCTTGTTTACGTGTGTTTCCCAGATTCTGGTTAAAAAACGTTTGTGACTCGTCCTGAATAGATTTCCTTCTGATAAAATCAGACGAAATTTCTCTCTCATTCCATCTAAATTGGTGAATCTCAATAGAGACGCTCCCCACTTGGGAACACAGGAACTCCTCTGACTGGAGGGAACTCTACCTTAAAAAGACAGGGTTTGGGAGAAACTGTATCCAAAAATCATTGAACACTCTCCCACGGGACTGACATCAATTGTAGGGAAATGCATACTTTTGGGAAAGAATCTGAGGGGGCCACCATCAATTTTGACAGATAAAGTACACTACATTCTTATAGTGCTGAACGTAGCTATATTTTTACGATCGCTGATCAACAAAGAAAATTCAATCAGGAGTAACCAGCACTTAACGTTTAATATCATCGCAGAACTTTGAAGGGAGATATTCAAGTTTCTTTCTCTTTCTTAAAAATAAATCTCATTGAAAACCTATTCCTATTCCTTGTCTTAATGTCGCGGAAAAGTGCCAGAAAGACAACGACCCAAGCTCGAACACAAATTTTACTGAAATCTCTCTAGCTAGCTCACAAGAAACATTCTTTGAATCAATTCATGTGCTACAACGGTCGACACTACTAGAAGAGGCAAAAGAATCTTACACCCAAATATTCTCCGGACCTGAAATAGAAAACATAAAATTGCACACTTGAAGATTCTTCCGTCCACACGCACAATTACCTGACCAATTCATTTCTTTTATATCAAATTTTCATTCTTCGAGGGAATAGCATCGACACCGACACACCGATTCCAGAGCCCTCACTTTCAACAACCACACACTTCTGTATCCAGCAGCCGCCTCTCTGACCAGCCCTCGCTCTGCCGCCAGACCCCTCTTCCCCTTCCAGCAGCAAGAAATCCAGCCAATCACGGCCGCTACACACAACGTCCGATTTCTTCTCTTCTCGTTCGAATCTGGCAACAGAGGAAGAAAGCAAAGATCTTGGCGCCTCTTGGCCAGCCACCCAATCTGAGCCTCAAAACGTACGTGACTATATGCATATAAGCGTACTCTGTTGTTCCCCTCTTCCCTCCCTAAGCACAAACAGACTTCGGATAAAGGGCAACCTGCTCGTAGAACCACCGTAAAGGCGCACTTCCAAGAGCCCAAAATACTTATCGTTGTTTCCATAGAGAAATCGTTTCTGCAGTATTAAATACACAAATGAAACTTTCAAACATACATAATGAAATGAATAAATGATTAAAACTAATTCATATAAAAATATACAACACTATACACAATAATTTTATATACCATAATACGAATAAAATTAAATGATTACAAATGAAGAAAGATTGAAAAAAGAAAGAAAGAGAGAAAATAAAGCTAGAGATTTCGGGCTATCTGTATGCGGTATGTTAGATTTAGCTTTCAGCTTTTAGCTGACCACCTAGCAAGGGGGTTTGTGAGAAGAAACATATTTAAATATACATAAAAAATAAACATAATATTTACAAATAATATTCAGATATTCTTATCACCCTGAATCCTTCCTCATCCAGACCACTGAGTTCACTTTTTGTCCAGTACAGAGTGATTCAAAATTACTCCACTATTTTCATTCAGAAATTCTCGACAAGGCCATGCAAGGATCATAACATATGACTACCATTAATTTCTTCTTCGAAATTTGGAAGTTACCAAGAACAAAATAAAAGATTTTATGCTAATGAAAAATAGATAGTTTGCATTATAAATGATTCATATTAAAGTATTACATTCTTAAAATTACTAACTCATAAATATTATCGAAAAATGTAGTTTTCCTGATTTTCGATTTAACAGAAACCCCTTAGTCCCTACTAGTTTGTTAAATCAAAGACTCATTGAATTTATTTCTCGATATGTATGTGAATGCTATATAAAGTCTAACCATATTAAAGGAAAAGCTTCATATCTTACTGTCAATACCCAGTATTGGAAATTAAGAAGGCGAAATAAAGTATAACCGATAAATTTAAGAATTGGCCAAAGTTAAATCATTAAAAATTTATCTTCTTTCAATTTTGTTTAAAAACATACAATGCAAAATTCGGCATATGTACAGCCTATTCCAAAAAGGATGACCGCATTGATTAGGCTGTTTTGAGCTGAAAATTGTCAAAGTCCAACTTCGGGTATCTTCGGAAACAGTAAATAAAACATGCCAGGTTCGAGCCCTCAAAGCTAAGATAAACCTTCGCAATTGGGAAAAATTTGCACAAACGTGTTTTTTTTTCTTTTAAGTGCAATAAGTCATGCTGAAATGTTATTAAGTGTAGAAAAAAGTAACGTTCATTGAAATACGTAATGATACAGTATTTCCAAACTATGGGAACACACGATGGTTTTGTCACCTACGTTTTCGCACGTAAAAGTACATTTGCAATGAAAGGAAAGACAGCAAATATAGTTTTCGCATTCATATTACAATGAACAAGGTAAACGAGAGAAAAAACGACTGAATTTTGGGTGTCCAAGACAATCATATGTATATCCGTTGCAAATGCTGTTTGTTTCTTCAGCACGAGTTCTATCAGGGTGCGTGGCTTCAAATTGTGAGGTCCTAGGTTCGAGTCATCTTTAGACCCAACATTTTTATGTAATTATATATTCCTCAAAACATGAATAATTAGATAAAATAATTACAGTAAATTAAATCAGTTTTATATGTATTCATACAATCATTTCAGGACATAAGTAATTATTATGTTTAAAATATAACATCAGAAAGGTGGTGGGTGTTGACAAAACGTCGGTGTATTATATGAGAACGTTAAATACAAATTAAGTAAATCATGTAATTGCAATAAATAAGTGTATGTAGTGTATTTGTCTGCAGCTATTTGTCATACGGAAGTTACTTCACAATATGCTCGTTACAGTATGAGATTTACGTTCTTGAAATATAGTCAGAGGCGAGAGAATATCAAAAGTCGGATCATAGTTCTGGACAACAAATTCAATAACCCCAAACGACCCAAAGGCATGTCCACGGCAAGTTCACGATCCCCACGACACGGCAGTTTAAGATAAAGTGTACTTTAGGAAGGAAGGCAGACCTTCTTTCCATTGAGGTTTTCAGTTTAAACTTGTGACTAGCGACAAGAACAGCTCATTGAGAAAACACGAGTCGTTTTTAAGATACACGGGGTGGCAACGGACTTTTTGGACACGAAATGTGACCGCCGAAATTTTGGATGGGGTCAACATAGCGACTTGAAACTTTCGGCAAAATATTTCTTTTGTCGAGACCTTTCAAACGATATATTACTCGACCCCCTTTGCCATTGACCCCCGAACCCCAATTTGGGGGGTCTGGGGTGGAACTTTTATAGCTTAAAATTCAAGCCCCTCAAAATAACCAAGGACGTGTTTTTCCTTTGCAGTCGTTTCGAAGATACACGGGGTGGCAACGGACTTTATGGACACCCTGTATATCCTCCAATGCATGTGCTAAACAATCAGAGTATTATTTGTGGAGGGAAATTTACTGGTACCTCGTGTGTTTTTTCTGGTACCTCACCTGTTTTCTTTCAGGGAGGGAAAAATCTTTTTAACAAAATATTTGCTAAACAATTCGCGCATATTGCATCTCACAATGTTCGACTACCAAGTTTTTACGGAAACTTTATTCAACCTTAGTAAGGTAGCACTGATTTTCTCGTGCCACATGACTGCATCAGTGATGTCCAGTGAACTCTATATGTTATACTTACAATAATGGAGTACTTGATCAATGTCTAAAGTTAGACCGCAGAACAAACTGCTAAATTCGGTCGTCCGCTTCCAGTCTAATAAAATGTAGATCCAATTTTCAGTCACAACTCAGTTTTTTACGTTTGTTGTCGTGATGGTGATCCATTTTTTTATTTGTGCATAATCTTTGAGTTATGAGCAGCGATAGCGCCAGGGTAAAAAAAAAAAAAAATGCAGGCCTACAATATTGTCTTTGAAAAAGTCCAGGTTGACTTAAGTTTGACATACATAAAATAAAGAATACTGATAAAACTACGGGTTTATAAGTAGAGTTAAGGTAGATTTTGTGTGACCTTAACTCTCCGTATTTCCCCTGTACTGGTTATGACATACTG
>JAGDQP010018699.1:0-26074 GCA_022664845.1 Lepisma saccharinum
AATGGGGAGACGTGCTAAGTCTATCTATTATGAGGTCTATGATTAAATATTTGAAAAAGGACGTACAAACTTAACACGTGTATTAGTGCTCGACATTTGCCTAGATGGTAATAAGTCTAATTCAGTAACGAGTTTTAGTATCAATTTAAACACAAATTAACTTTACAACCTTCAAAATATTTCCCTTGAGAAGATACACACCAGAGAAGACATTGCTCCACTACTGCAAGACAATACTGTAAGTTTTCAGTGAGCATTGTTTTTAGTTAGTCCGTCACGACGCGCTGAATATTCTCAATGGTTCCAAGATAGCGATCATAGATCATATTTGTAGTCATCAGGATTAAGATCAGTGAATTAAGAAGCTGTGGTACACGTAGCACAGGGATAATCTATGTTGGACAAAAACGTGATTACGCAGCGTGCGATTGTAAAAGAAAAATTCCCGTTCACGACGACCTCGGTGGAAACAGATGGCTACCCCGATCACCTGATTTTTGTCTATGGGATTGTTTTCTAAGGGAAACAAACAGTGTATAACAACTAAAAAAAAACTCACGCTTGAACAATTGAAAACTGAGATGATTAATATTTCACAAAATCAACTAGGTAAAGTGATTTTACAAATAACCGAATGTGTTAGCCTGTAAATCCGAACAAGGGAATCACAACACATTTCATAAGCTGTCTTAGGTAGTTTGTAATCTGTTATACGATAATTCTAAACGAACTGTATCATCTTAGAAAGGTAACGTGTTTGCAAATACAATATAAATAAACATGTTGACCCAGCATCGTGATGCAATTGAGGAGCTGCTGTGAATAAAAGACAGTGGCGATCACAGTGAGAGCTTCGGCTCTCCTCTCCCAACCCGTCTGGTCAGCGTGGGAGCAGTAGACCAGCTCCTCCCTTCGGGGAGAGGCCTCATCCAGTAGTGGATTGAATATGGCTGTGATTTATTGTATTGAGAAGATTCTAGTGACTTGGTGCTTCAGTTGCGTCAATGTAGAGCCGTCATTGCAACTATACTGTACATTAGTAGACTTGAGTGCTTCGAAAATACTCGTTAGATAACGCTCTTCGTAATTTATTTTCCGGATTTTATTGTTTTGTTTCAGCGTAAAATGAACTAAATATATTTTGTAAATTACAGCAACCGTAGACAGTTGTTAAACTAGTCTTCCTACTAATTAATAATGCTTATGTATATGCTTCAGGGTTCGACGCTCGCTAAATATTGTCGCAGGCAACTGATCATCTTTTTAACTATTGTAATGTGTTCATTAGTTGTGGGTTAATATCAATCTCGTCGAGTGTAACTTGTTAATCAAACTCAGAAATTCTCAAAGAGATCCTCGCAAAACATATATTTTAACTATACAGTATTTGTAAATATGAAGTAAGGATAACGAGAACGTATCCATCTTCTGTGACGTCTGTAAAATTGAGCTGAGCAAGTGTTGGCTGAAATCGGTTCAATCATTCTTTTGTTATGCTCGAATATGTCTTAAATAGAACATCGTTATCATGGAAACGGTAAATATGCTAACATTTTTAGTGTGGTTAAAAACCTTAAGAATATTTCCCTAAACTACTAAGTCAATTTTAGCTGGGAGCGGATCAATCACTATTATGTAATGCTGGCATTTGTCGTCAATAAGAGAGCTCTGTTACCAGAAAAACGGTAAATCTTGTATCATTTTACTATCGTTCAGGCCTTAAGAGTACTTTCCTCCATTGGTATACCAAGTTTATTCAGAATTGGATGGAGTACTCCAACGTAATGATGAAATATATGTTTGATAATTAAGTCTCGTTCCGATTAGCCTAATGTGGTTGAAGCCTTAAGAATACTTGAAATTTGTTGAAATCTTGAATACGCATCCGCGACTTGGAATCATTACTCAACAGACAGTAGAAACAAACTAGAAAGAAAAAAAAATCAATCGAAATTTCTGACATCTTCCTTACAAGGAAGCGAGTTTATATTCACGAAGTGAAAATAGCCGTACGTTAAACGGAAATTTTGATATGATAGGCTTGGAACGAAGACGTACTTTACAAGAAATGGTATTTCTTTATATTACAAGAAATGGTATGGCTGTAATTTTACAATGATTGCAGTAAACTACTTCCTAAATTTGAGATACACTCTTAATTGGGAAAAACACGATTGAATAATATTTATTTTTTTCTACTGTGAGAAACCGCGAACAAATATACTTTAGAAGTCACCAACATAAAAGAATCAGTACAATCTACAATAGTACAGTTAAAGCAATAGTACTGTTCATTATGAATATTAAAAAGAAATGCAAGGAATGGACTTGATGTGTGAATTAACAATACCGGTTATGCATGAACATTATATAAATGAGTGCAAATCTGTTGTGTTCTCGCAAATAAATAATAAAAGGAGACTTGGGTAATAAGAGTTTTTGTTTTTCGGTAATAAGAAACTTGAGATTTATTTGGTGAATTCCTGTGAAAGTTTTTCACCACAACAACTCCTCATAACAACCCATTTATGAAGAACCATATTTGCAGTTTATTTTATTAATGGTTTTACGTTAATAGTTTATTGAAAAATAAGTAAAATTTGCAACGTAGTCTTGTCTCCTATTACCCCCTAATAAGAGATTCAGCTAATCCTTACGATTTGATTGAAGGAAAGATTTGTTGGGGTAATATTAGTAGACAATATCTACATATATATCAGTACTTAAACCCCAGAGAGTTTCACCATGGTGGCTCAATGGTAGAATGCTCACCTCTGGCGCTCGGGTCGTCGCTTCGATCCATGATGGTGCCATGTAGGCTTTGTGCTGAACACACACACCGTGTGCATGGGTTTTCTCCAAGTTCCCTCCCACTTTTTTCATTCCACCAATCACGCCATTAATCATCCGACCATCATCATCCTAAGGTCTTAAAAATTAAATTTCAATTCCCAGAAAGTTTCTCTTTTCTAACTGCAATAGTTTTGAAGATACACGTTTTAAAAAAAAATATAACACATGAAATTCCATTTGCAAAATTATCATAGACAGAAAGTCATACATTTGAAACTTGAAAAAGTAAAGTGTGGTAGAGAACATGATACTTTTTCACCCAATAAAAAGTCATTGAAAAGCGAAAAGTATTCTACCGAAAATAGGACATTTTTAAGCTTTAGAAAAAAATGAAAATCATTATATTTGGCCATTGTCGTTACAAAGATGAACAAATCAAAAGGGGTGAACCAGTTTCATTTTTAGATTTACGTGTCTTCTTTCAAATGACATCATATTTTCAGCTGTTCCATGAAAAATAACTGAGTTACTAGTTCTTATGTCCAAATACCCCCAAATTTCAACATTAATTCAAAAAGTCACCTTTTATTATTATTATTATTACACGCTTTATATTAACTTACTCTGTAATCATCTCTGGTACAAATTTTGGAATTGATTTTAAACTCACTTTCCATCAACCGATTTCTTTGAAATTTTGTAAACTTGCTTGCTTCCGATGACAATACAATATTCAATCATTAGATATACGACAAAATAACCCAGTTAACTGTAATTAATTCATAAATAAAATAATTGGAACGCCGCATCTATTGTGAAAGTTTGGGTTGCCTATCTCGCAGGGAGTTTAATATTCATCTATTATACATAAAATATGATTAAAAAGGGATTTTTTTTTAAAAAAAAACACTTTTTAAGATGGACTAAAAGTAAAGAATGATAAATTTATGAATCGGAAAATAAAGGCGTGGGTGCTGTTGCTTACCTTATCATAAAATCATATCTAAGAGCACCCACGCTTTTGTTTTCCAATTCATAAATTTATTATTTTTTACTTTTTAGTCCCATCTTAAAAAAGGGTGTTAATCCTTTTTTAATTATTTTTTTCATTTTGAATTTTCAATCATTTAGCATTATTCAAAGCAACTGAAGTTTATACAGCCCAGTGATTCCGTCAGACCCCTCCATTTTGGAGCAGTGTCGCCCCCACAAATTCTCGAGAACACTCCCTCCCAACTTTAAATTTTTTTACGGTCAAAATCGATAAAAAAAAACGTGCAAAACTCGATTTGCACACCTCCCAATTCTGACATTATACCCCCCAAACTGAAAATCCTGGCGGAATCCCTGATATAACCTCTATAGACGAAGACTACGTTCAATATGAGTATCAAATGGACACTGTACATAGCTTCTTTGGTTCAGAATCAATCGAGTCTCAATTTACCTCAGTCTACTCTATTTCGCTACACTAATAAGTCAAGTTAGCTTGGATTCCATTCGTTTGTTCATTCCCCATGCCAAATATATCTTTAACAATTCAGTAACGTTACCATGGAGACAGCAAATGCTATAAATTATAATACAGTTAAAGCCTGAAGGGTATTTCTCTATATTGTATTGCTATGTCAAGTTTGACGGGTATTGGATGAATTGTCCTACGCAGTGATGGGATGGATACAGGGTATAAAGAAAGATGGTATAAACTTCGGAAAGTGAATCCTGACATCGAAACCAGAAAAAAAAACCATTTGTATAAATATGAATCGAATTCCGCTTCGTTTTCGACATACAGTGTTTCCATCTTGAAGCCCAAAATAGGCTCCTTACAATGGTAAATACAATGAAAATTTCGCCATAAATCATAAACCATGCATCAAAATAAATGCAGTTTTCGGAAAGTGATTTGTGCCAACACAGTGGATATTAAGAGTGTTAAAGCTTGACATCGGGTTGTCAGTGTTGCTAACTTTATACATCGTTTGTTTTTTTACAATCGCACTAAGTCAGTTTATTGAATATGTGGCATCCTCTAGTGATGGTAAACAGCATATGTAAAGCACAGAAGGCAGTGTTGCAAACTGTGATTGTTATACTGGGTTAAACATTAAAAATCAATATTTGCAAATTGCAACACTGCGTTCAAAAGAAGAGTGACCATATTTCAGTAATTTAATTCATGAATATGGTATGAATGAACATATAAGTTATTTTATGTTATCTTATCCGGACACCTTTCAATTACTGTTTTTACTCTTGGATGTGTGAGAGTGAGCACCATAATACCTCATTTTGAGCACCGCGTTAGTCAAAATCGCAACAGCGTGGTCACGTGGTATCAAGAGAATACTGATAGGAATTGATAAGGGCCAGGGAACGGTTCAAATGGCGACCCATGTATAGTGTAGCTTGAAGGTACCATCACTCCACTGCCTGAGAGTGGAAGGAAAGACTGAAATAGTTCCTTTGTCCAGAAGAACAGTCTTAGAACTTGTGATCTACAAAGCTAAATGTCACAAAAGGATATATCCCTTTTCAAATATGGTCTCAGAATTCAACGTTAACTTTGTTTATTTAAATGCTCTTCTTCGTTGAGTGTAACTGCAGACAGTTCTTGAAACGTTTATTTATCCTAGAATTCCACAGAAAAAGGAAGTGGCTTGTAGACTAGACTTCTTGTTTTGTTAACCCCTTAGCAGTTTTATAAGCCGATTGTGACGTCAGGATGACGTCAGAGTAATGAAACTGTCATGTCACTTCGTTTATATTTCTCACTCTTGTTTTCTTCTTCTTTTCTCCCGCCGTTTCCTTTTCTTTCGATTCTTCGATATCTCAACACTCCAAATGTTAGTCTTGAATAACAACATCACAAGTGAAGCTTAAAATAAAAGAACACTTATGATGAGTTAGAAATCTAAAAATAGAACATTTAAAGAAGCCATTATATTTGCTACTTACAGATATCTCTAAAAATAGATTACTATGTAGTGTTTTTTTTTTATCTGCGTATTTTAAGTGTGTTTTACAGACATTTTCCCCGCCAGATTTTGTTTTCTTTCACTGAAAAAAAAATCTCATTGGTCCAGTGGATAACGCCACGGACTTCGGATCGGTAATGGGGAGGCATGCAAATTCGAGGCTTCATCCCGGCGTAGGTTTTTCGAGAGTTTCACCAGGCAAATATCGCAATGATATCTCAAGTACGGACCCTGGGAGCTACCTTCCTCATCCCTGTTCTTAGAGGAATGATCACTGAGGAACGTCATTGGTCAGATGTGATGGGCTTAGGTCAGAATAATATTCTATTTCAGCACAGAAAAGAAAACTGAAATTAAACGAAATCGGAGATAAATCGCAGTTGGTTGAGAGGTTAACATGCTTCTTTCTGTGTGCGTGGTCACGAGTTCAGGTCTCGTTGAGAAAAATCATCTTTTGTACAGTTTAAATGAGTCAACTTTTTATCAGTTGTTGACATGTTCAGTTCCGGTTACTACTTAAAAATTTTGTACCCCCCCCCCCCATCTAGTTCGAGTGTATCATTATCGCCATTAGTTTCTGTAGGTTAGGAAACAATTAAAAATGTTTTAAGCATAGAACTCTGGTTTAATGCTAGTGATAGGGCTATTTGCATTTACCAATTCATCTATGAAGTACAGTAAGTTTGTAACTTTTCTCACTATAGGGTAATTACGGGTTCCATTAGGGGAGTTCGTCAGAGCTTCTAATTCTCGCAGCCAAATGTAAATGAAACGCAGGCTTTCAACAGACTATTACTAGAATCAAAGACTTGTCGCCTACAAAGTTTTAATTTATTCACCTTTGGCTACTACTGTGAGAAATAGAAGTTTTGGCCATCTCAACCCAATGTCCGTGTATCCCGAAGTTACTCTATGTTAAAAAAAAAAGTTCGATGCGAAAATTAGTGTAGCAGACTTTATTATAACGAATTGTGACAAATAAATGTGCCAAAAGCGTCTTAAAAATAATTCTGACAAATAAAAGTGTCTCGAAAGTGTTTTCAAAGTCTACGTTTAAACTCTCTACAACACCTCTTACACACATTACTTAACAGTACTGGAGCAGAAAGATAATGTACGTAAAAAAAAAAAACTTTATTTTTATATGGGTCAGTTTAGTAACTTTGGACTTCGGCCCGTCACGATTTGCCTTTAGCTGTAAAGTGTTAAAATCCACACCCACCGGGACTCGAACCCGGGACCGTTGAGTCGATAGCCTACCGCCGCAGACCGCTCGACCACCCGGCCGGCTGAGATAATGTACGTGAAGATGGGTATGTGACCTTCACTACTGAAGATCATACAAATTAGTTTAGTATCTGTAGATTGTTCAAAATACCAATAGAAAAAAAAACTTTAATTTCGAATTGAAATTTTCCACTAATGTAGTGGATAAAAAAAAAATATAAATTTTCATAATGGATAAAAAAATATTTATGAAAAAGCTACGGTACATTCGTGAATTAAATAATAATATGAATGTTTCAACCTAATTGATGAAACTGTTACGAATTAGATGGAGAACAGATGTCAGGTAGTGCAATGGAATAATCATAACACTTAACACGAGTTCTTCTTTCTATGAAGTATTATTCTTGCCATATTTTTACACGCATTCTGTTTATACTGTCATAATATAAACAAATATTTGAGTAAATTTTACCACTGGCCTGTGAAACTCTCATATTTTCAAGTTGTCGAAACAAGATTCTAACTTTCTGTTTTTAAAATGTGTTCCTTGTGTACAAATTACATTCACCAATTACATCACTGGTCTCTAATATTGAAAAGTTTAATCAGATATCTCGAGAACCAAAATGTTCATGAAGAAAATATCACTATAGTTAATAAATTCTAAAACTGAGTGCCTTCTAACCACATACCTGGTACTTGGCTTCTATTCCATAACCTTGGAACCTCCTTGGGCCCCAAAGCAGTGCGTATACACCTACTGGAAGGACTCCGGGAATTCATGGACTGGAATCGACCATCGAGCTTCCTTTGCTGAGGTGATGACCTCCTCCTCCGACTAGAAACATCTACCCACGCACGTGCTGTTTCATACATCGGAACAGACACAAATTTCAGGGGGCGAGGTCGGGGATGTATGGAGGATGGGAGCAGGAGCGTCGTGAAGATGTCG
The DNA here is from genome assembly GCA_022664845.1 of Lepisma saccharinum. Taxonomy (NCBI): domain Eukaryota; kingdom Metazoa; phylum Arthropoda; class Insecta; order Zygentoma; family Lepismatidae; genus Lepisma; species Lepisma saccharinum. The sequence goes on from JAGDQP010018699.1 coordinate 7,954, forward strand.
CTTTACTTAGATAGCATGCCGTCTGCACAATACCGCCACATAGCAGCGAATCTAAGAATGTATTAATTCAAGTGGTATTTTGCAGCTGCACTTAAAATATAGCTAATAACTCTAGGAAATCTCGTTAAAAGTGGAAACGGTCAGGGTAAATTTCTACTTTTATCATAAATTTTTGGCCACTTTGTCCGTCTGTCAGTAACGCATCTTAGACCAAAGGACGTAGAGAAACAGACTTCAAATTTAGGTTCAAACACTGTTAACAATTTTGGTAAAGTTCCGTAATGTTTAAGAGAAATATAAGTACTGTAATTGCAGTCAAGGCAAGTACTCGAAAAGCATCGAGTAATTTCTTTTACCTGATTGGAAGATCTCAGTTCGATTCTCATGCTTATGCGCAGAAAGGCAAAAGGCTTTCTTATCGTAACAACATGTCCAATACTGGTCAAGGGTTTGCTGTCGCCATCTTCATAGCTTGCTTGTATAGAAATGGAACATATTCTCAACGAATGAGAATTCCAATTCCTAAGTGACAAATGGAAAAACTGATTAAAACATGGTGTAAGTCATGCGAGTAAATTAGTTTGTATTTTTGTGGTTAGGGCTACGTATTTATGACCCGGAATATTGTTTGGATCTAGTGTTTAATTTTTATGTTTGGCAGTTTATTACAGTCGGAAAGACGCCGGACTTCTAACTGAGCAACTCGTGGGTTAAATCTCGCTGAAACTTATCTTATTTTGTTTCTCTTGCTCCAGTATTCCAGAAAACTGAATGATGGTTGGCTACTATTACAAAAGTTTCTGGAAATTTCCAGGCAGCCATGGTTGCCTAGTTTTTCCCAGGTATGTTTCGGAATATTTTTTTTTTTTTTTTTTACAGCGCAGGCTTTGATTCATTTGATCGTTTCTAATCTAATAAGGCTACAACTTCCCCCTTATAGGGTCAGTTCTACAATCGACCGGTAAACTTCTAGTCAGCGCTAAGTTGAGGCCAATTCTGATTTTAGCCAATGAGAGTACGCAAAATGAGAGTTGGCCTCAACTTAGCGCTGACTAGAAGTTTAGCGGTCGATTGTAGAACTGACCCTTGATATTTTTTCGCCATGCATTGAGCATCTAATACATGCTACCGCTTAAAACGAAAGGAAATAAAGAAAAATTGACTTTAGATTTGCATTTCGACGTCCTCCGTGAGCGTAGTAATACAATATGATTATACTACAGCCTTTCCTTACGGTAATTTTGCACAATATGTACTCATGCAGGCTATAACGTGTCCATGATAGCAAGTAGAGAGAAACTAAATTCAGTTCTACGACCTCCATTTACTGGACCGTTTTCAAAATAATGGCACTACAACATTTCCGTATAGTACTTTTGTAGTACTTGCACTCCTGTGAAATTTGACATTTACCACTCAGATTTTGTCTATTTCATTCACGATAGTTTCTGACTATGCATTTCCATACGTTGTCAGCGGGCCTACCCTACGTTTATATTACAAAGTCATTTATTCCTCATTCCGTTGTGTTTTAATGTTGAATGACCCCGCCATTACAATTCAGTTAGAGTAGTATTATGTAAAACGAACGTTATACAAATCGTGTCTAGAATCACGTATGATAAACTCTCTTTCTTTACGCACACACACACACAAACACCACGTACAACTGTGATCTTTTTTTTTATTCCTCATTCTTGTACAAGTGAAGCAGTCATCCATTACAACCGTGTGGCGTTGATATCAATCACCGAAGCCGACGGACGAGGCGGGGTCCTGACGGATTGCTCTGACGAGTGAAGATAGATTGAGATGTGACAGCCGCAGGTCGGCCAGTTCAACAGAAACCGCTTTTGGAGAAAAGGCCTTCTAACACAACAGCAAGCCGCGTCTTAATTCTCTTGTTATACTGGTTGTAAACCTATCATTTGTAATCCACTATTTGCCTTCATTATTAGAACTATATTTATTGATACAATCTAATGTAAAATTCTCTTTTTTTGTATTTTTCTTCTACATCCTTTTCTTTGTTGAATTGCGACCAATCTTTGTGGACGTTTGTTCTGCTAATTTGATCAGTTGTCTTTTGTTTTTTCATTGGTACATCACTTTATAGTCAATGATGGAGGGGAAAATAAATACGCAAAGTATCAGAGTAGTCTTAATCCGTGCCTTTCAAGAATTGTTTGCCGACCAAGGTAGTCTGAGGCGTTAGGGTCAGCGTCTCCAAGGTTGTATATTCGAATCCCGCCTGGGGCTTTAGGGATTTTAAAATACATTGCACTCATTATAATCGTGACGGGTCGAAGTCAGAGTTCCTAAAATGGCCCATACACTTTTATGAACTGTCCTTTCTCAGGTGTGACGTAATGTTCTGGATATTCGATCAATTGCATGTACTCGCGTGAATTAAACGAACTAGACTTTGTTTGAGTCCCTATTTTCGGTCTTTAGGCATCTATGCGTCAAGGCGGGATAGGATAGGGGAAAGGATGTGGGAAGATACCGGCCAGGGTTGAAGTACCATCTAGTCATTTGACTTGCGTGACGAAAAGAATTTTTTTTTAAATTCTGAGTCAGGGTGCTCGCCGCTGGTATCAAACCGAGAACTTCCCAAATGTGAAGTCAACGCTCTACCAGCTGAGCTACGACCATTGGGTAAATGAATTAGACTTTGTGTTACTAATGAAAATCTTTTTTCGTAATCCGAAACCGAAATATCGATCTCCGACACGTCTTCGATTAATTTCTCGTGAATGCTAGTAACGTCATATGATAAATTGAGAAGCTAAGTTTCTAACAAAGAGACCGTCAATGAGATTATATCAAAACCTAGCCTTAGATTTTGCTAGGAGAATCTACGTCCAATAGAAAGGGAATATACAAATAAATAAATAGAAATTGCCAGTATTAACTGTAAGGTACCGAGATAGGAGCAGGAATATTGGTCGATGTGTACAAAAAGTGTATTTTCTACGATTCAATCAACAGAAGTCACTTCTCTTTCACTTTCGTCCTGGAATGAAACACTGCTAAGTTGTAGCATCACCTCCCACACCGCAGCACGTCTCTTCAGGGACGTATTTAGGGGGACTGCAGTCTGCACCCCACGAAATTCATTTTTTTTTTGTTTGCAAAATAGGCCAAATTATATTGATTTTACAAACAAAATCTTACTTACGTGGGGTCCAGACCCCCTAAATATGACCCTGGTGAGCGGTGCTGCGGTGTGGGAGGTGACATTACAATTTGGCACTGTTTCATTCCATGACGAAAGTGAAGCAGAAGTGACTTATTTTGATTAAATCATAAAAAAATACACTTTTTGTGTGCTTTGATCGATATTCCAGCCACTCTCTCAGTACCTTGTAGTTATTATGGACAGTTAATGCTTTGTATATTACCTTTCTATAGGGCGTAGATTCTTGTAACAATCACGTACGGTTAAATGTTCACACCACAGTTCGCCGAATTTCCCAATAACTAAAGTCTATTGCGAACAATAAACTTTCAACTCAGATTAATTGAGAAACACTTCCAATCAGAGATATGCCTACGTGATTGAAATGAGGGAGAATCTGGTAAGAGACTCCACAAATATGATATTCTCATTTGAAATTAAAAGGAATGGTAATATAGTATTTTCTGAAAGCAAATACTTAAATCTTTTTTTACTTAAAATTGTAATGAACAAATAATTCTTCTACATAGACTCACATACAAATTTCTCACATGAAATCATAGCACATTCGTCGTAGTTATTTTCAACATATCAAGTAGTAATCCTGAGTTTTATCAAACTTTATCATTAAAAAATATAATATCTTTAGTTCTTGCAATAAAGCGCAATAATTGATAATCGTAGACACTATAACAGATTCGGGTTGTATCAACACTATAACAGATTCGGGTTGTACGTGACATAAAATTAATAATTCATGTACTTAGCAAACATAAGATAAGAATGCTAACATGAATCCAGATATCGATACTTGTAAACCACAAAATCAAAGCAATACCTCACGGTATAATTATAATCTAATTCCGATACTATATCTAGAAATTCAACAAGATGGCGTCGAAAATTCCACGTTCGAAGCACGTGACTGACCGACATGTACCATCCAAGTGCCTTCATTTCCCAAATTTTACTGAATTACAATTACCTGATAGAATCTCCTCGAAGTAGAATACTTTAAGGTTAATTTAAAGCAAAGATCTCCAACAAAAGATGGCAGCACTATCTCTGTATATGTCTATCGTTGCACGAAAATTCAATGTTGCTTCTACAGATTCAAACCAAGAAAGTTCAAACATCTAAGGAAGAAATTTCATAGCCAATTCAAGAGTTCTATCCGTGCCGATTTTTAATTTTCTTTTTTGTTCATTGTTGAAATCGCTTCATTGTTGTAATGGATATCCAAATCTATTACAATGAAGCTCTTTCAACAATGAACAAGAAAAAAATCGGCACGGATAGAACGCTTGACTTGGTTATGAACTTTCTTCCCTGAAAGTTTGAACTCTCTCGGTTTGAATTTGTAGGAGCAACATTGAAATTTTGTGCAATGATAAATATACACTAGACATATACGAAGATAGTGCTGCCATCTTTTGTTGGATATCTTTGCTTTTACATTAGCCTTAATCGAAACAATGATTTTAACTAGCTCAAAATATATATATTCTCAAAGTAATTATCCTAACGCGAAAATGACGAAATATCTGGTCGTGAAGTACAGTCCATGTACTCGCCTTACCTGACTGAAATTACAACACCAGTAAATTAATTTTCTATCTAGTTTAAATGAATCAACGGTAAGTAAGAAATTATCTATGAATTCAAGCAATAATTTTCGATAGAAACGCAAAACAATAATTTGCGTAGTAGAGTCAGAGCACGTGGTCATCAGGTACCATCCAAGTTCTCGTCTGCTGGATCGGAAATCTAACTGAAAGATGAAAGCTAACTGAACCAATACGGCTGTGCTCAAGAACGAAATTATGATTACTAGAACAAGGCTATAATGTAATGTCAAAGAAGTCCAAAATGGAACAAACTCACCAAAAATTCCAAATAGCTCCAACACGTCACTCATACGGTGATACTTCTTAATAATAATGTTCAGCAGAATATAAGTATAGTTGACAAGATCAATGAATCGAGTTCCCGTTAGTATTCTTGGATACATAGAACTACTAGTAAGGTAGGTTAGCCAAATAACGCCACCGTAAGAGAATATCTGATGTAGCTAGTAAACCATGGTACAATTCCAAAACTGCTTGTGTGGAAACGTGCTTATGTCCCCTACATACCAGCGGAGTTATATAAAGATTGTGTACAATGAGGACGGGAATAAATTACGAAAAAAATCGTTACCTGGTGGTGTTATTAGGAACATAGGTTCCTAATAACGCCATCCTCTTAGTTGGATATAAAGTTGTCCACTAACTTTGAATTAACCTTGTAAACTAATGTTTCCCTTGTAAACTAAAGCGACGAAGACAAGAACAATGCTCAGGTACTTTGGTGATCACAAATATACCTCACATTCAGTGTGAAATCCATGCAGTTAGTGGAGAAAACATGTTACAAAATCTCGGTATGAGAGAAATTAAGAAACGCTTTCTTATTTAATCTAGAAAATACAAAAAATTGATATAAGTGTGTAAGTTACAAATGTATACATTGTGCTGTTATTAAGATATTCGCTGTGGCGTTATTGGGGTACACCACAGACGATCATATTACCAATTCATTTTCTAACATATTACAAAACTTTCGGTAGTTTCTTGTGCTTACGGAACAACAAGACGTTCGACTCTTTTGATATAGGTATGACTTTCAGCGACTATGACTCAAAATCGATGTGAAATTCAGGAAAATGCACCCACCTGATTTAACAACGACCTTCTTTGTCGAGACCACAGCATCAAGTGTGCGTCATGGCAGCTCTCCTATGATCACTAGCGCAGTTGTTTTCTGGTAGTCCTGGTAGAGGATATCTGCCTACATATTCGTACTTCTGAATTCTTGCTACCTGTTCTCGTTTCCAAAATACCTGGGACTGGCGTTAAAGAGTTCAGTGGCGTTATAAGGCTGAAGTACTTTATGATACGAATAGCACTTATGTCTAATATAAATCGGACCACAACAGAGCAATAATTCTTCTCATGGGATCTAAACTAGATATGGCTGCTAAGAGTCAACCACATCCGTTTCAAAAATAATAATTCTATAGATGGCCGTCAGGCGGCACTGCCCAAGTAGCACATCCACGTCGGTCAATATGGGCATATTGGATTTTAAGACATTGATCGACATCGTTTCACGACATGGGCCCCATATTGGCCAAATCTTGGCCAATATCGGTCAACGATGTTGATCTACATCGCGTAATATCGGTCATTGACATTGTGAACATAATGGAATCCTGATTGTTTACTATTTTTTAAAGGGAATACTTCTCTTTTTATATAGGACCACCAACATAGACAAACCAACAAGAAATAGTAAAACATGTTAGAAATTGTAATACAAAGTTACTACTGTAGCTAAAGTTACATCACTTCGCTGTGCTAATGGACTGCAAAATTTTTCGATCCCCTGCTAGTTTGTAAAATAAAGTTATTTCCGATACAGCGTTCATGCTAAAATTTGTAGTTCCACTCCATTGTAATAATTTCACGTCTCTTCTGCTTTTAACTTCATCTTTTACATCTTGTGCGAAGAAGTACAATGGCCATGATTACAATAAAACAGCTTCAAATGAACGAAATGATGTAAAATAAATGTAAATAAATATAACTTTAACTTATCCTTCTACTAAAGGGAACATCTCTTAAAAACCATAGAAAATACGCTACTTTCTGACGTGGAAACGAAACAAAAATGTAAATAAAATATTCCCCGGTTCTGGCGGTGTGCGATAACCAGTGTAATAAATATTACCATAAATCTTGTTGGTTTGTCTATGTACTTACAGTGATCAAAGAATCCTTGGAAAAAAACACAATCAGCTTTAACACTTTATTTGTTTGTCCTTCCGTGGAAGGACATGTTATTTATGCACTTCATCATGTTTCAACGGTGAACACTGAACACCTTCTTTGTCACCAAACAAAGCTGGTCGTATGTTGACAACAACATGAAGTCTTATATTTTATCACCAGATGGATATATCGTTTCAGTAAACATCGTTTCACTAAACATCGATTTGCCCATATGGATCGACATTAATCATGATAAACATCGATTACCGACGTAGATTGATATTGTTCCATAAAGAATGCTCTATTTTTTAATTTTAATTTATTCATTATGAACAAAACGTTTTGCAGAAAATCTATTTATACTTTGCACAATACTTATTATAGTTTTAGAAAATAGGTAACTTAGTGATACCGATAACTGATGTCGATCCCACATCAATCGACAAGTTAAAGCGAGGCCGCTCGCCACCCTGCATTAGTGATGTGGGGACGACGTGGGTCCCATCAGGGGTCAACGTGCGTGTGTTGCTGGGCTGACAAGATACATGAAAATACAAAACTCTTTCTTCCCAGAAAGGCATACTGTAAATTGCCGAAAAGTTGCTGTAATAAACGAAAATCAAACTTGTCAAAAAGTGGAATGAAACTACAAAATGTTTATTACATAGTACATACTCCTAACAAAATTTCAGGCTAGATTTCGACATGGCCTCATTGACGGTCTGCTTGTAAGTACCTTTTAGTCTTATTGTATAATTACCTAGAGTAGCGATTCTCAATGTTTTAGAATTCATGTCCCGGAAGAATTATGTTGAACAATTTGAGGGAATAGTTGGTGAAATAGTGTTTTTAGCAGCTCTAAATTAGGACATAATCCTCAATTTTGTAATCTGATACTCATATCTGACTTTCCGATACCCGCCACCATAGGAGTTTGCTACTGCAAATCAAACTAACAGTGAACCAAAGAACAATTTTTTTTTTTTTTTTGTCAATTCACAAAAAGGTTCTGTTTTTATGTTTCGTATACACACATACTTACCAAGTTAACATTCTGGCGTTCCTATGAAAAGACAGTGTTGCTTGAAATATATCACATAGTCAAGATTTAAAAGAAAAATCTCCTTTTTTTCGTTTCCATACTTCTCATTTTCTGTACATTACAATATGTAGTCTATGAACTTTCAAACGAATTATAAACCATTGAAATACAATAGTTTACAGTAAACGGACAGAAGCTTTATAGGAATCGGTCAAAAAGAAGTCTACGTTTTTCTTCATAAATCTGCTGGTTTATATTTTTTCGTTCATAAACTGCCGGTATCGAAGAGGTGAATCTATTTACAGATTCAAAATCACAAAATTTGTACATCCAATTACGTTTTCTATAAGCTAAAAGGAGTTTAATTAGGGTAGACCGGGGCTATTTGAGTATAGTAAGAGAAAAGTCAAAATTTCCCAAAACCAACGTACTTTAGAGTTTAAATAATTATGTCATAATCTACGTAAATTATGATAGTACAACATATTAAGGAATAAAGAACCTGTTAAGTCAGGGAAATTCTGAAAACGAATTTAAAATACAAATGGCAGAATTCGAGACTAGTAATAATCACGGGGATATTTGGGTCGCTCAGCGGGTTATTTGGGTCTTTTGCTGTATCAACATTGTTTACATTAATCATCTTAGCGTTCATGTATACTTTTAAATTATACTCTTTTCTATATAATTTGTGAAAAACACAACATTAATAAACATTTCCCCTCAACTCTTCATTAACGTAACCACTATATGATAAGGAAACATGACAAGCCGGTGATAGATTGTTGACGAATTCTTCTCTCATACGCTGACCTTTAAAAATAACAAATGGTGGGATATATTGTCCAACTGCGTTGCAAGAGTCTATCACAATGACATTCTCGCCTCTTTCGACGCTAGCGAGAGCAGCCACTTCTCTTTCCCCTTCTTGGCAATAACCTTGTTTGGGTTGTTGTTAAGATAAAACTGTTTCATCCACGTTGTATATATGCTGTGGTTTTGTGTTGACACTAATCGTCGAAGTAACAGATTTCAACAGTTAAAGAAACACTCACAACTTTCTTATTAATTTCCTCAGCACGAGCTCTTGAAAGTCCCTCAGACATTCGTAATGATAAGTTCGGATGTCTTTTCATGAAACTTGAAAAACAATCAAACAATCTTCACCAGCTAATCCTTTATATTTCCAAGGATGCGGAATTTGATATATTATCACATATCGATGCACAGCTTTACGAATCGTTTCAGGGGTGCAGCCGAGTCTTTTTCCCGCGAGAGTCAAAATTCGCAACACGCACTCTTCCTCGTGTTCTTCTGTCAGTACTGTGGAGTGTCCTATGGCTTTCGGTTTTGCACTTTGAACTATTTCATCATTATCACCCAAGGTTAGTCTCAACCTTTTGACCTGCACTTTCCTTCGCAAAGTTTCAAATTTACATTGCCGAGCTGTGAAGCTCCACGTAAACTCAAATCACCTTTTGTTACACTTTGGATGGCCTTCTCCATGTCTTCATTATTTCACTTGTTGTATTTACGTTTTGATTTGTATGTCCGTGCCATCTAAAAAGAAAATGAAATTCTTTGTTTAACATACATGCATCATTCTAAACCATAAATACAAAATTAAAATCCATAAATTAAATAACTTCACATAAGTTTACACCTGACTCAAATAGCCCCGTTTCGCACATGTTTACGTAGGAACGTACTACTTTCACACTAGACAGAGGAGAGCACCAAAAATGGCGTTTATAACATGTGGACGTTCTGTTTTACGCGTATGGTAATAATTTTACAAATGTATGCATTTACACAGGTTCAGCATCTTATGTCATACAGCCACTATTTTATATCAGAGCAAAATATGAAGTATTGCAACTCACCTTGCTCAGAATAGTCGCAAATTCACAGCAACTGATAAGAAAGCAGCAGATCAAAGACACACACACCCTTAAACTTTGCCAACGAACTCACAACTGAAGGCAGGTTCAGCGTACTGGTGCGCATATTAAATACGCAGTGGCTTTTTTTCTTAAGTTTGACCCAAATAGCTCCTTGACTCAAATAGCCCCGGTCTACCCTATAATGTTTCATAAAGCCATATTCCCTTAAAACATGCGACACGGTTGTTGTTTTTTTACCGAGCCGCCTTATCTCAGTGGTACAGAGTTGGCGTAGCATTCGAGGCTTTTCCAGGTTTTTTCCTCAGTTACACCTGACAAATGCAGGGATGGCACCTTCAACATAGGGCCTGACCGACACCTTCGCGAATCATTTCCCTCCCCTATCCCGGCCTGAGCTTTAGATGCCTAAAGACCGTAAATAAAGTTCAATTTTCGGATTTTTTCGGGACTAAGATGTGTGTTGAACTGCCCCTAAGAGTATTAGATTAGTTCAGCAAAAAGTGTGCTTGCCTGGTAATCGGTTAGAAGTTATTTCATTCATGAAACAGGATACGATAAAAAGAAAAAAAATACTGGTAAGAAAGAAGTAGAGAAAGAGGGAGAAGAGGACTTGTTGGTTATTTTCTGTATTGTAGATTCTCATAGGAAGTTCTGGTGTCTTCCATGGTAGCAGTTGTGTTTTAACATAAAATCCTTTGGTATATCTGGACACCACTATATGTTATATTAACCAGCATGGTCTTGTGAAATATTTGGAACGTTTCAAAAAAGGAGAGCTTTCTGTGAGGTCAGTGGGGAAAAAAAGCATTGGATTTTCCAGACAATTTCATCCATTCTTGGAGAATCAGCGAAGAAGAAGAGGAATCATATCTTTTCTCGAAGCAGACGCCGTGACGTCAAAATTGCTTGTTGCTTTTGAACTTGATCCTTTTTGCAACTTTTCTTTTGGTCTGGAACGCAGATACACATTTCAAAATCTCGCTTGGAAATTCTATCTCTAAGACACCGTTCCTTCAAAGAATAATGTCTAAACAGCCATAGATGTCGAAGAAAGTAGATTGAAAAGAAAACGATGCGAGAAGAAGAGATTGACAATTCGATATAGTCAGGAAACAGTGCAGGTTTTTTTTTATGCCACCGGCTTATTTTGACAAAGATTTTGTCTACTTGTATTCACATAACCATAATGTACTTTAGCCGCACTTAGGGTTGCCAACTGGGGAAAATAAAATTGTAGAAACCTTCACTGATAACTAGTTATGATGTGAAGTGATGCATAAACCAGGGGGGAAGGGGGTTAAACTGCCCTGAAAAAGGCATAAAGGAGTACAAGGAAAATTCTCCTTACTGGAAAGAGGTGTAAACCAAAATTAGAACTGGTGAACAATGCATACAAACATTCCTCCCTTACAAGTCGAAACTAGGACTCAACTTTAGTAGATCAAAAATGGATGCAATCAATGATATAGAATGATAATTGGTATGATATAGAAGTATTTTCCAAAGAAAAATAATTAATAAATAAACCACAATACTTAATAATTTTGTGCCGTTCACACAAGCAAATTAACAAGCGCTATAGCATGTATCTAAAAAGAGACCCGAAAATTAAACGAAAATTGGAGAATTTAGAAACTGTACAGAGAGATATCAAAGAAATGAGACCTGCCGGCTGCTCAGAAGCCAAAAATGACATGTAACAATAAAGGATAGACAAAAGACAGGGAAAACAGTGACTGGCGAGTCTGAAGTGAACTGGAAACCCAGATTTCTGTTCTGACTTTCGTCTCTGTTCTAGAGATTAAATAAAATACCGATTATTGTAGGGCCGCTAGGAGGTCTGTAGCGGCCACCGACTTTAATCAGAAAGGAGTGAAATTTTACGGTCCTACCGGTGAAATTCTGGTTGGTTGCCAGCAACAACCCCACTACGTATTTATTACAGCTTCGCATATCACGAGCAGGTACCGACAAGTAATCGGAATTATGTTGCAGTGAGCGTGAACCAGGGACGGTTATATTAAACATTTTTAATATAAATATGCCTTTTAAATAGGATACATCTAATTTGCAAAAATTAAAATAATATATTTAAAAAAAATTAACTCCTAAAGTGAAACAACACATTTTACAAAATTCGCTATTTCTCTTGTAGAATAAAATTCAATTGCAGCGTTATGCACTAAAGTTTCGATTTATAGAATGAATTCTCACTACTTTAGTAACACCTCATTACTTGGTACCTGCGATATAAAAGAATTATATTCAGTTTTCTGAGATAAAAATGTCTATAATACCTAAACCCATAATATATATAATGCCTATTATACCGAATACCTGAAAATATCTATAATAAGTGTCTAATTTTAAGTAAACTCGCGTACTTAATATCTACAGCATGAGTTTTGCCTAAACACTACGTCTATAATTAATTAAATACGTCTGTTTTTGTGTGCACTTGAGAACCTATCTACAACTTGAGTTATGTCCAGAGACTTAGCAATTTACTTCTCAATTGAAAGTACAGATAAAGCATTTAGCCTATCAGTGTCAGTTCAATTACGAAGATAATCTTTTACTTGGCGCAAACTAGAAAATGTTCGTTCACGTCCAGCTATTGATGGGAGTATGCACATTGCAAAAACACACAGTTTATGCAATTCGTGAAAAGCAATTTTGAAATTCTCCAGCATAGAAAGAAGCTGTCGAAGACTTTTTACATTATTTTCTGCTTCATAACGTCTGATAACTTTTGAGACGAGTTTCAGTTCTAATTCCAGACTATCTAAGTCACAATTGTAGCGACGACCGAAAACTTGCAACTTTTCGTATTTAAGAAAATGTTCACTCTGTGGGTTCAAACAACTTACTCCAACTAATATACTGCTGTTATTGTAAATCTTCCTTTCAACTCAGAAATAAGGCGATCAAGCACTGGAAACCATATTTTAATTCTCACATCTTCTTCAGTTATTGGCCTATTGTTTTCAGCTGACACACTTTTGACAATATAATTCTGAACCCATTTTGGAAGTTTTCGAATGTTCCTGGTATCACTGGTATCACATTCTCATTCTGGAAGTGGTTCGCGACCGACCATCCTGACAGATTTTCCAGGGTTTCTCTCTTTACTAAGCGAATACCGGAATGGCTCGTAAGTAAGATCCTGACCGCTACCTTTCCCATTCTTTCCTTTACCATATGCCGGTCTGATTGAAAAATGCTTAAAGTAATACTTCAATTCAATTCAACAAGAGACAATCCAACGCGATATTAAAAAAAAAAAACAGCAATACATCAGATCATTTATTGTAGTATTTTCCTATCTTGTACACAAGAGCAGAAGAGAATGAACCGCACCACATACAGCGTCTACTAAGAATAGTGCTTTAACAAAACTTCTTTCGATTTTGAAACTATTATCCCCAACAACGCAAGAAGGCGCTTACCTAAAATAAATGGTTTCTTCCCCTGTAAATGTTCTTTTTTTAAAAAAAATGTTGCTGCAAATAACAACAGAATCTTATTTTGAACATAATCTCGAAAATACCACGAAAGAATAAATAAACAATGAAAGAAACGACTAACTCCGTTGATACATTGGAAGGAACAACAGAAGACAATATGCCAATCGTGCGGGACTACTCTCCCCACACCACCGGTTTCCACGCGAGGTAACATCCCCCCTGCTTACTCGTTTTTATGCGCAATTGTCAATTCAATTCATTGGTGGTGCTAGTTTCTACATGAAACAATTGAATACGTTAGGACGCGAAGGATGGATGGGATGTATCCTTGGCAGGAGGCAAAAAAGGGGACAAGGAAAGGAGAAGACGTTGTATGAACAGTCCTTAAGATGGCCGATCTTCCGGTAGGAAAGGAAATAGGAGATGAAGAGTGTATTTAGGATGTACCCTGAGTTTGTGTAACTATATGTACAGTTTACATTACTATATAAATGTTATCCTCTTCATTTACGAATAGTTTCTATGGCGGACCGCGCTTTGCTTTATGTTCCCCTTGCTAGCTAGCTGTTTTAATCGCAAAGAAACGAAAAGAAACACAATGAAGAACATGACACACGAAGACAAAAAAAGGAAGGAGACATCAGAGTTACAAGTTTTCAATTGATTTGTAGTTTAAGGGGGAAATTCAGTTCTGTGAGTCTTTGTGTGCAACGACAGGTGTTTCACAAGTTGCAGAAGGATTCCGGAGGAAGAGAAAACCTTCAAGAACTCTTTCTTGTTTTCCAAACATTTATCTCTCAATTTTTCTTCTTTCTCTTTTCCTTTCTTTCTTTCTTTCTTAGTTCTCTTTCTTTTTTCCTCCCCAAATTTATAATCTTAAATCACTTCTGTGGACATTTTTCACTGAAACTTGGCGACATGGAAGCTGAAAAGCATGAACTTCCAGGAAGCCCAGTGTTGTCTGTACATTGGAGTCTACAAGAGAAAAATCAGAAGGAGGGAAAGAGTTTTGTCGGTAGCGTTGCCAATTCCAGTATAATTTTGCTAACCCTAACATAATATGAGTTGTGGAACGTTTCTATAGCAACAAAATACCATGCCCTACTACGTCCTGCATTATATAAATTTTCCTAGAAGACATGCAAATAGACATACAACTTTCAAAAACTCTTCTGGCGGTGTCAGGATTCACCAGGACTGCAATGCAACTCTGGGCCCTTGTCTTTAAACATAATTGGTTAATGTTCCGGTTACTTGGCAGTAAACGGAGAAAAATGAAGGGAAAAGCGAAGTATTTCCAGTTAACATATTGCTCAAATATGCATGCTTAATGCGGCTTGAGCCAAAAATGCTGCTTGCGTTAAATTTCGTCCCTGTGAGGGCTGCACAGTTGTGCTTGTACTTTATTTGCCTTTCTGGAACAGCATCAGATGCAAATATACTAGCAAGAATTACTAGTCGGTTCGCATTAGATTTACGGTCCACAAAACAATTTTTTGATCTGTCAAGGAATGAAGATAGGTACAGGAATTTTGGTACATTTACAAACAACGCAAAGATGAAATATCAGATTAATACATTATATTGAAAGAATACTTAATATTTACAATTGAAACCTTCTTGATCCATGAGTGTGGGTGTGGTGGGCTGATTAGACCTAATATTTATGGAATGACCAAAAGTATCGGACGCGCCTGTTTGATACTTGAGAGGTTCCCAGCGTGATCTTACGTAGATCATAGAAAATTTACTCCTCTCACGACTCTCCTTCAATTGTTCTTGAAAATGCGATTGGCTACACAAGTAAAAACAAAAAGTGAGTTAACGAGGCAGCCCTCGGCCTTTGGCTACAGGGGACCTCCAGGGAAAACTACAAGCCAAATGCCTCATACGAGACCTTCACCCTACATGTAGCCCTGATAACTAGCATTTGAGCACTTCGCAGTCTTGTAAACACTTGGAATCAGTCCTTTCAACATGAAATTCGAAGTAATCATTTTGGTCTCAGACAAATTTCAAGTCAAATACTTCGTATTGTCACTTTTAAGCAAAAGTCATCTATGAAAAATTAACTTGGAGAGAGGTTGTCAACGTTTCGAGTGGCCCTGTAGAGAAATGCAAAATCAATAGAGCTTAGACAGAAATACTTTACTTACGTAATCAGCTCTCTGCTTGGCCTCCTTCAGTGGTGTGATCGTCTTCCAATTACCCTCTACGTAGGACATACTTAAAGTGAGCGAAAAAGTACAAATTGACTCCGACCAAAAATTATTTTAAAGTCCCGACTCTCTGCTAAAATTGACATTGCTTCGCGGAGACTAAGTTAAAAGTAACTTTCCCTTCTTGCAGCTTGTTGACTACATTTCGCAACGATTCACGGCCAATCTTATTCGATATCTTCCATCAAGCGGACTGTAGCGAACTGTAAAACAATGGAGCTCTCAAAGAAATATATAGTAAAATCTAAAAAGTAACCGTGATGAAATACCGGTTAATGGAACGAGTATAGTTTGAAAAAATAAAGGCCTATCAGCCCATCTCTTTGGATTCTGCTGCAACTCCTTCCGGGTCTCTTTGCCCTCGACGGCGCCCTTCGGCTGGAAAGAAATAAAAATCCATACACGAGCAAGCAACACACTCTGGTGGCCCCGAAACCTTCCAGGTCTCTGAGCCTCTTTGGCAACCTTTTAGCTACCTCCCAATTTTCATTGAGTTGCTGAAAATGCTCAAATCCAATATTTTGATTAACAAATGCAATTAATAAAATAAACATATAATCTTGTCATTTACACAATCAATAGAGAATTTGAAAAATAGAGAAAGATAGGGGAATAGCGCTGTAGCAGGCCTGCCTGTGAAAAGAAGGAAGGAGAAAGAATTAATTAAGTCAAGAATTTACATAAAATTTCCATACAATAAAAAAAATGGTATGCAAATACCATTTACATCATATTCTCATTTGTAATTCCTCGGATGATAATATACATTGCCATGGGCATAAGTCTCTGGACACAATGCCAAAACGCCTTAAATAAAATGCAAATTCAATTCATACTTAAGAGTCCGTCTCATCTCATATGGCTATAATGCTAAACAACTCCCACTATAACTTTCTTAATTTGACAAGTATTTTCATGATTCTTTTTGCTATTGACAAAGTCAATATAATACTGTGATTTCCTTTTCTGTTTTTTTCGAAAGGTATGGAGTCTTCGTTTCTATATTCACTTAAACATTATAATTAGCAATAAAAATATTTTTTCTGGAATAAATTATATATAATACTTTAAGTTTTCGTTCTAAATAAGTTTCGTAAACAAATTGTCGTTGATTTATCCTTCTGGATGAAAGACAAACAAAAAGATCGAGGGGATGTATAATTTTGTGCGAATTATATGGGAATTATTGACGCTGTTTGTAAAGTAAGAAAGGACTGCTGGGCGGATACCCTGCAATCAATCTGAATGAAGCAAGCTAGTACTCGAGATTGTTTAGATATAATTTGAAAATGTGGTATGAAAGTTCTATGGTATGCGAATTGTAGAGTATTCTTACACCCATGCCTTTGTTATTAGTGTAGTTCCAATGCTAGTGGACATAAGTATTTTATCATATTGTCACATTCTAGTTACTGTCACGTTCAATACTCATGCTACACTATTAAAAAAAAAATCCGTACCATTCCTGGAAAAAGCTAGACAACCACAACTGCCTGCACATTTATTTCAGTTTCAGGAATGCTGGAAGCAAAAGAAGGAATAGAAGCTTCAAGCGAGATTTAAACACGTGTTTGTCCAGCGTCTTACTGACTGGACTAAACTGCCAGTAGTAAAGCATTAGCTGAAAACAGTATAGAATGTACGAAATACATTGCCCGAAAACATAAAGAAAGTTACTCCCATGACTTACGCCATGTTTTAATCATTTTTCGTATTTGTGAATTAGGGATTGCAATTCCCATCCACTGAGAATGTTTTCCATTTCTGCTGAAGCGCATGATCAAAATACCAGTACCAAGCACTTAAACAGAATTGCGTGTTTGGTTACGATAAGAAACCGTTTTCTCTTTCTTCGCATCTGCGAACATCACACGAACTGAAAATTAAGAACTTCACGTACCACAAAAAAATCCCTCAGTGTTTTCCAAGATTACTGCAAATACTAAAATTTCTCTGATACATTACAGAATATATCAATGCATTTCCTAAAATTTGTAACAGTGTATAGTATCTTGTTGAAAAGTGAATATGCGTTTAATGAGATCTGAGCTTTCACTATATTCAGTAGCCGTAGCTTTAGCAAATTTAATCTAATGTGAAAATGCCAAACTAACCTAATACTACTCACGCAAATGAACTGAATTACTAACATCTACGAAACCAAACGAGAGGATATCAAACGTGTTAATAGTAACCGTGAAAAGGATATCTGAACCGATCAGAGTGAAAGGTTAAGTTAAGCCAACACTAACGCCCGATTGTAAAAGCATAGAACTAGACTAGACCATGATTTAGGCTAAACTGGTGCATTTAAAAATGATGCTTAAGCCTAAGCCTAACTTAGACTAAGACTAAACTTCGTCTTTGCAACCGGCCCTAAAGTAACTGACTATACCCGGAGGATTTGACACTTTAAGTTGATTGATTAGCCTGTTTCCAAGTATAGTCGGTTGATTCAATCCTGCACGTTAGTTGACTTACCAAGTATAGTCGGTT
>JAGDQP010018699.1:26084-36101 GCA_022664845.1 Lepisma saccharinum
GTTGATTCAATCCTGCACGTTAGTTGACTTACCAAGTATAGTCGGTTAGCACTCCTTCGTTGACATGTTCCTTACCTAATCGCTTTTTTTTTCACTTTTGCTTCTTTTCACACACATATACCCACTTGTAATATTTTCCAGCTATTTGAAGCAGCGTATGTGCTCTTCACATTTGGATGTTTTCAGTGGTACCATTGTGCCAAATGCCATTCATTTCTCTTTTTAACAATTATTTTCATTCCAAGATCCTCCCTGCTTCCTTGCAGCTGTTTTAACACACTGATATGCGATGTTTCATTCTCTGTAAAAGGAATTACATAGTCTTATAATCTAATATATTTGCGTACCGGATCTTCTCCAGTTTTTGAAACATCTCTTATACGTATAATAATAATATGATGATGATGAAGAACAGAAAGAAGACGAAGAACAAGAAGAAAAATAAAAACAAGAAGAGGAGGAAGAAGAAAATATGGAAGTAATAATGTATTGTAGAAGACACACTTTTGGTATAATTTTAATTATTTTCGCATGACATAAAGCTAGTTAGCAACCCTGCTTCGTTGTGAGTTGGGACTACTGCAAGAGGGAAAAGTGGTTTCCAGAAGAATTGAACTATTGACTTCTTGAACAGTGCATCGAATGTCGAGAAACTTTTGCGTCGAGAAACTCTGCCGTCGCGATCATCGTTTATGCCGTTGAGAAAGAACTTGGCTAGTTGAGTGCAGAGCAAGAGGTCGGAGAATGGATAAAGGAGGAGGGTGAGGGTGAAGAGAGTTTTCCTCTGTTTCCAGATCTATGCATTTCTTCGGTCGTTTGTTCAGTGGCGTAACTGTTGAATATGAGTGTTAGGTCTTCCAGCTGATTCACTGAATATTAGAATGAATACAATCTATGAATGTTTCCAAGAAGACTACAAAAGCGTAAGGAAATTAAGCTGGAGAAGTTCACAACCATGGACGGATGTGAGAGGGACGAGAATCATAGTGGTCCAACAATAAATCCTGCCGCACACTAGGCGACTTGGTCGCGCGACTGAATCGACACCAAATCGCAATCCATACTTTCTTATGAAGCACCACACACTAGGTGACGAACCATCCCAGCATTTGCTTGGTGTGACTGAACAAAACTAGGGAAAATCTCGGTGAGGATGACAGGCACCAGGAATCGAACCCGGATCCTCCTAATTACAAGGCGAGCACTCTACTGACGGCGCTATCTCGTTGAAATATATAGTAATAGAGAGATGAAACTGAAGGCATGGAATGAGCTCGGTGAAGAAATGTGTAATGCATAACATTTCTATTGTGCTAACCATCTTGCCTCTATCAACACCAGTAGCAGAATTAATGAGAAACAGCTGTACAGTGGAAGCCCGGTTTAATGCGGTCCGATTCACCGGAGATTCGGATTGAATGCGGTAGAAAGTATGTCTCCCGAAAAATAAATTGTCAGTAGGGAAGTGGGTGAACGAAAGTTACCATCGGACGTATGGGACGTGTTTACTGTAATTTTCTACTAGCACGAGCGAGCGAGAGAGAGAGAGAGAGAACTACTGTTCTGTATTGAAGTGAACCCCTGATTGATAACATAGCTGGTAATTGTTATCTTGTACTATTTTGCCCTGTTCTCCCACCTCGTCTTCTGTCATCCAATTGGTCATTTTTCGATTTACCGTCCTTAAGTTATAACGCGGGGCAAAACATGTCCCCCCGACAACCGTGTTCAATCAAGCTTCTACTGAAATTATAAATCGAGCGACCAAGTCGTCTGCACAAAAATGTACTGCGATTTGGTCGCTTGACTAAAACGACTAGCGTGCGTCAGGGCTAAGTCAAGTCTCTTTGGAAATTAGAATTATCGAGGAAAAGGCCAATTTCCTTGTGATTAAATAAATGCACATATCTCGACATTCTCTTTCCACATACGGTAAAGCAATAGATAAACCAACTGTAGACGTCATTTCGGTTTGTAACTGTCTTTATTTAACAAGCTGTGCTATTTCCAAAGTTAGTATGCAACTATAATCACGATCACTGATCAAAAAGGAAACTTCAATAAACTTTATTTTGCGTGTACCGCTCTTGTGACTACTGACTTCACCCTGGTACGGTTGTGCCAGATTAATGCTCTTAAACTCCACAAAAATTCTTGCCCTACGCGGATTCGAACCTTCCACCTTGTGGATATAGCCCGGTACAATAGTCCATACGATCATCAAGATCAGCATAACAATAGACAGAGCGTTATTATTCGCGTTCCCTATGTAGTTATGTTACTACGCTACAAAATAATGTTATGCGGTTATGATATGTTGAGGATGGGGATTCTATATTAACCCCCAATTATATTTGTGTATTATAATTGTGCTAATGTTGTTCACAAATTCAATAGTGTTATATGTTCTGTGCCGAGGATGGTGTGATTGTCAGTGCTGACATCTTGGCATATTTTTTTTTATAAATAGCACTACATGTAAAAAAAAAACACTGGTGTAACAGGCCTATAGGCCCTGAGCCTACCTCAACGCCATCTGTCCGTGTTTGGTGGAACTACGTCCACCTGAGTAACGGCTTGTGGTTAGCACTACATGTGTTCATTAGATATTTGCTATCTGCTAGTGATGGTAAATAGTATAGCCTATGTGAAGCACAGAATGGCAGTGTTGCAAACTAATCTCTATTATGTTATGAAAAAGACACTCAACGAAACGTTAAATCTCATTCTGTGTAATCAATGTTCTTCATTTAGATAGATAGATAGACATACAGACATCTATCTATCCATCCTTTCATCTAACACACTATTACTCTTTCTAACTTGTACAATACAAAATTACATAACAAAATGCTTCTGACGTCTATGGATTTTGCAAACGCCATACACATTGGAGCATAAATTATTGTTCAAGACAGTTTTGCGGTAGCATTTACATGTTACGAAGACTTCAAGTGGCAGCGTATGCATTTACTCATTCCTAAAGATGCTAGTTTCTAATTATGACTATCTCTGTCTAGTCTAAAAGACACACACAATGTAGAAGCAACTAGCAGATATATGCCCACCGCACTCGCATATATTACATGTTTTTTGTTGTTTAAAATGGCACCAGATACAGTTTCAATTTGATATATTTCCATAGATGCATTTTATTTTCTTTAACAAATACTGTATATAGGTTCATATCTGTCGCCCAAAAAATCTTGGTGTATTTAATAGTTTCTCTTGTTTCAACATAAATAATTCTAGCATCTTTTTTAATTCAATCACCCTGTTTATATAAAAGCTTGTGTATCGTTTTCAGTTTGATATATGTATGTGGTTGGTGAATGTTGTTGAGTATTTCAAGCTCCGCTTCACTAGGCTTGTTGTAGATAGAAAATGGTACTTGCATTCTCACACATACACACAAACAAAGACACATGTACGTATTTCTACTCACACCCCACTCAGTTTCCTGTGTAACTGTATATAATGTCAACCATAGACCTTTCTCCATTTCTCAACTGTCGTTGTGGTTTGCAGGGAGTCCCATCGACTCCAGTCTTGACGAAATAACTCATCCTGATGGATAGCCGCCATGTTACTTGGTTCTCAGCTCCCTCACTCCATCTTTCTTTATCTGCTTGTACCAGGTCAGGAGATGAATTGGTTGTCCTGTCAGATTTTTTTCTTCTCTCCTTTAGTTCCTACTATACATGACCCTTATCATCTTAGAAGAAGCCTCCCCATTCCGCCTCTACTCATTTCCAAAAAGTAAATTTAGAAGCAGAAGGTATGCATGTAACATTTGTACTTGTCCTGGTACAACATTTCTTTTTAAAGATGGTTAACAGAGGGTTCATGACAGAAATATGAGGATTACAAAGTGTCGTTTGTATTAACTTGACTGATGTCCTTACCTGTGTTGTGTTCTTAGTTAAACACTCAAACATTATGTTGACAACTCGGACTATTCCCCCCCTTTTTTGATGTTGTCATTTTATTTTTATTTCACTGTAAAAAATTATCAGGTGGCAACACTGCTACTTATTCACAGAAGTAATGTGAATGCTTTGTTGCTGATGGATGAGTTGGTTTTCTTATTGTCTTATAATCAAGAGCTCCCTGGTTCGATTCTCCGTGAGGACAGATTGAACGTAGTAGGTCGTATCCTCAGGATGTCATCTCCATTTGATAAAAGGCTATGGCAAACCACTTTTGTTGATCTTGTTTAGAGACCTTTGGGTCATAAGGTTATTCAGAAGAGATAGAAATTACAATAGTGCAGAAGGAGTGTTAAT
Organism: Lepisma saccharinum; assembly: GCA_022664845.1. NCBI lineage: Eukaryota > Metazoa > Arthropoda > Insecta > Zygentoma > Lepismatidae > Lepisma > Lepisma saccharinum. The sequence goes on from JAGDQP010018699.1 coordinate 30,371, forward strand.
AACGATAAAGGATTCTATGCAGGCCTACAGTTTTGACATTGACGAGATCGATCTTGAAGTAGTTGGTGTTAAAATAAAAGGTTCCAAAGGAAACTTATTTGTTATTTCTGTGATTTTAAACCGAATAGAAACTCAGAAATTCACAAGAATTTTTTTGCATTATTTGGAATATGGAGTATTCAAGGATTTTATAATCTTTGGTGATTTCAATCTACCGAGTACCGTTGATTCTGATTTTGATTTAATGTTTGTAAAATGCTATGTAATTTTTTATCGTTGCACAATTCAAAATTGATAAACAATATCAAGAATCAGAATGGTAGAACTTTAGACTTAGTTATTACTAATACTAGGGGAAATGTGGTTGATGAGGTTAGTGATCCCATATTAAGAATAGATCCCCATCAACCAGCTTTGTCTATTAACTTTTATATTGGATACAGCCTTAGTAAGATAAAATTTAAGAAAACTATAAGTCTTCCGGATTTCAAGAAAGCTGATTTTTTTTTTTTAATTTGTAGTATGAGTTAAGGTTCACTTCATGGCAAGGCTTATATAACTGTCGGAATCTTAATTTTGCAGTCTCTTATTTCAATGATAAATTTAATAGATTATCGAAAAGCATGTACCCAAATTCAGGACAAAGAGTAGTAAGAAATATCCTACGTGGTCCACAAAAGAAATTAAAAATATCTCGAAAAGGAAAGAATATTTTAGGGGAAAAAAGTCATTCTCTTCGTTTTACAATAATATGTTTTGTGAACTACGTAGAAGGTCTAAGGAATTAATTAACACAGCGTATAAAAACTATCTACGTGAAATTGAGAATAATGTTGATGTCGAAGTTGACTTTCATAATAAAAAGAGGAAGAAGAGTGGCTATCCAACTGATATGGAATATAAAGGTACTGTATTAAGAAACAATCAAGAAATTGTGGATGGTTTTGCACATTTATTTAGTAATATATATAATGATAAGACATCCGATGAAGTTATAGATGCAAAAAATGATTTCCGAGTTTATTACAATTTAGATATAAAAGAAATAACTAACAGAGATTATGTAACAGCAGTGAAGAAATTAAAATCAAGTCGAATTTGTGGTCCTGATGGAATTTCTGTATATGTTTGTAAGGCGTGTAGTGAACTATTAGAAAAACCTTTACTATTTATTTTTAACTTGGCAATCGAAACTTCTATATTCCCGAATCTATGGAAGATAAGTAGAGTCTGCCCAATATTTAAGTCTGGCTGTATTTTTGTGCAGCCATGAAAATGGTTACAAGGAATATGATGCATTTGTTTTTTTCTGTATTTTTCATTATTTTGTAGTATCTACTTGAAAAGAATATACAATAAATAAATACAATACAGTACAATGAATACGCCCATACTCTAAAATACCTTAATTTTGAACAAGTTCTTTATTTGATACGAGAAATATACATGGGTCGAAAATGACTCATCTTGGCGTTCCGTGAGATGAAATTGTCTTGGCGTTCCGAGGGTTAAGGATCATTCATCGTGATTTTGTCATATATAAACATAATTTAAGAAAAAGAAAAATAAGCGACAAGAAGAACTAACACAAAAGTAGGAGTAGACTTGCACTTGGAAATATATCCTTCAAACTGCTGTTTGGATGCAATTATTGTTTACCGTTAATGCCGTAATTTTGAGTTTCTAATACAACTTATAGATAGGGAAACTATATACAGCGGGGGAAAAAGTATTTGGACAAGTTCAACAAAGAGGAAAAACAGACTGCATCTCACGTAAAACATTTCGAAATCTCTTGCCCTTTTATGATATTTTGGATGCCTTAGATAGAATACTATAGAACTAACTACACTCGATACACCTGTAAGGTAACAGACAACAAAAGAGTGACGACTACGTAAATTCATCGCAAAAAAGAAAAGTATATGGACAACCCAATACTACTGTCGAATTAAATATTCTAGGTATGCTTTTGTGTACAAGAGCAGTCTACGTAGTGTATTGAAGCAATCCACACGGTGTAAGGCAAGCCAAGCTTGTTGGAAAATCATGCTCTACCGTTGGATACATCATAAGGAAACACAAAACAGAACAATTATTGCAGAATAGAATCCGTTCTGACTAACCAAGAAAACTAACTACCCGGAATGAAACCTACATTCTTCATTCTGTGAACAAAACTCAAAGAATTAGTACTAAAGATTTGGCTACTTCACTCGACTAGAATATGTAAGTTAATGTTAGTAATTCATTGAACAACCCAAAATTCATTGAAAATTGGGGTTTAGAAGATGTGTATCCAGGGTATGAATACTGGCCATTTCATTAGTGATTACACAATCCCAAATCATAACTGATCATCCAACATTTTTACCAGTTGAAGCAATGTTCTGCTTTCTGAAAGCTTCATTCTTCTCTCGCCACACATTCGTCTCATCCTAAAAAAAAAAAAACTTTTTTCCGAAATTCCATGCACTCATATTTATATTTTTTGGAAAATTAGAACTTCTTCTTTCTGCTTTCTTCTGATATGTGTTTTTGTTTCTGATTACACATCTTCTGAATCCTTTTTTTTTTTGTTCTCATCTACACATCTGACAACAAAACATAGTTGCACATCTTGCAATTAAGATCAAAAACACTGAACTGCTGAACAAGACTATATTATTCGTAAAAAATAAAATACATGTAACGTTTCGACCTTCTAGCAAAGATCCTCATCAGACATACACACATACGTCTTGTTCAGCAGTTCAGTGTTCTACACATCTGTAACATTAACTTGCATAATCTAGACAAGTGAAATAATTATTCTGTTTTATGTTTCTTTATGATGTATCCAACAGTATAGCATGACTTTCCAACAAGCATGGCTATGTATCAGTACCTTTTACCTTCCGCTCGTAATTTAAAATTAAAGTGAGCAGTTCCAGTGTTGTTCAACTCACTTTGCCATGCTGCTTCTTTATGCCTGACACGGTGTGGATTGCTTCAATACACCACGCAGAATGCTTTTGTACACAATAGGGTACTTAAAACATTTCTTTCGAGAGTAGTATAAAGGTTGTCCAAATACATTTTTTGCGATGAATTTACGTAGTTCTCACTCTTTCCTTGTCTGCTACCTTACAGGTGTATCGAATACTAGTTATTTCTATAGCATTCTATCTAAGGTATCCAAATTATCATAAAAGGGCAAGAGATTTCGAAATGGGCCACGTTTTGCGTGTGATAAGTCTGTTTCCCACTTTGTTGAACTTGTCCAAATACTTTTTTTTTCTCACTGTGGGTGAGACAGAACTTTTTCTCACTGTGGGTGAGACAGAAGCTTCTTGAACCATGCCAGTTGAGTTCGAGAACCGAGAATTAAAAGAAGAAAAACAATATTTGTCCAATAGAGCAGTAGTGCGGCGGAAGGTTGAGCCGGACATAAAGAGAACCACATTTGGAAAAGCTGAATAACTCCTCTGCATAGACTAACATCAGTTTCTGTTATTTCCTAAATTTATTTTCTAGTAACAGCAGATACTTTGTTCTTATTAGTTAGAACATAATATGCTTTAGTTAATTTTTTAACGTTATACAAACATTGTCACATTCTGTAATAGCTGGGCCTGGGGAAGCCTTCATAATGACTATATGTCTACTATGATATGTGTTTTTCTATGAATATACAATATCTGGCAAAATCTGAATTGGATTTGTATCATATGTGGCTTCTTAGACCCTTATCTGGCAACAAAAAATACCTGAAGGCCCCCCCCCCCCCCACACACACACAAGTTACAGAGAAATCGGCGCTCTTGGGCGTCCCTCTTCTTTCCCTGTACTCTTCAGTTGGCTTATTAAGGTTCGATCCCCAGTCGGTATCTTTTTCTTGTAATTTCTGGAGGCGAAAGGACACGTATACTAAAAGTCATCTTAGGAAGAGAACAAACAGGAAGTCGTCATATCTCTACGAACAGGGTTGCCAGTGTAAACTACTATGTTGTTCCGTCAAGTAGAATGTGTGCCATACTGTAGAGCCAATGATTGTGAAACTAAAATCTTCCTTTCATATTAACTTCTCAATAGAGAAACGGAGCAAGGTACAGATTGACGGATTGTACATTAATTCACGAAGACATTACGCGTAATACACCAAAGCATGAAATGAACTTATATAATTGTAAGAAACTGGAAGGTGGTTGATTTATATCAACGCTCTATAAACAATAACATTTGTTTTCCATTTCTAAATTAATTAATTATTACGTTTTTGGCTTTCTCAAGTTTGGGCCTATGCCCTTCGGCGAATACAATTCGGGAGAAGTCGGGGAAAATTGGACTGAGCCTTCATTTAAAACACCATCCTCAACATTAACGTACAAGAGACAAAGAGATAAAATGCAGAATCACTCCAGGATACGAAATCGCGGGGGTGGGGACAAGCAGGGTTTCTGCCAGGATTGTCACTTTGGGAGTTGTAAAGTCAAAATTGGGAGGGTGTAAGTGAAGTTTTGTACGGTTTATATCGATTTTTCACAGCAAAAATGTTTAAGTTGAAGGTGTTGTCGAGACTGGGGAATAAACACCCCCCACAGGTAAAGTCTGGCGGAATCACTGGGGACAGGGCCTACAAAGCAGAGTGACGTGCCAAGAATGTCCTATGGATAGCCCACGGGGGATATTGGGATCTCCATTCCACCAAAGGTTTTCGGACGACTTCGCTACCACCACCAACAATTTGGAGGGAAAGGAAAGAACATTTTATTGATAGTGTAAATTACATCATTGTCTCATTATCCCATGATATGCTATTTTGACTGGTACTGTGTAGGTCATAGCGTATTATAATATCAACATCACCAAAATAAGTACTTGAATCGTACATATTTAAAAGGACATCAGTCCACAATTTGGCTATTTTTAGTTTTGAAAGTTTTTTTTAAATAGAAAGTGCAGTGACAACTGCACATATAGGAATTAAAATGGAATGTAAAATGGAACGAAAACTCAGACGATGACTAAAGTTACTGTTAATTCAAGTTCATGATTTTCGTGTCATTGAAAACTCAGTGCAACAAAGTTTTAAAAAAATTAATTTATAATTTATGGAATCAACATTAACATTATATTTCTTTCCGTAGTTTAGAAACACAAATTAATGCAGAGAAAAGGAAACGAATTGCACAAAGGGAAATAAATGCGTTTTTTGTACTTTATTTTTTAAAATGGCATCAGTCCCTAACTTTTACCAATAACGTAGAGTTATATTGCAAAGCGATCCTCGTACAACCTTATGACTCAGAATCAGTTTTCAACCAACAAACCTGTTAACGTACATAGAAGGAATCTCAATTATTTTTCATTTTAAAACTTTTTTCTCAATTTTCCAAAACCTTATACTATTGAGCTGATGTCGTCCTTTTAAAAATATCCCATTCACCTGGTTTATTGATATAAGTGTCTAATCGAGCCAGGAGGTTCTTAAAAATATAACCTAAAACTCACCGAGAATCGAACATATTCGGATTGAGAATATACTCTTATCAGGGGCGTAACTACAACGCCGCAAGACCTGACGCTGCCGGGATCAGGGGGGCAAACCCAACAAACATGACAATTTGATTTTATACCTTTTACATAGTTTTTGTAAAAGGAGGGGGAGTTTTTATGCATTGATGGAAATTTTCACAGTCTGGAGTAGTAAATAGCTACATTTGTTAGAATCAGGTAAATACAATAATTA
>JAGDQP010018700.1:0-36100 GCA_022664845.1 Lepisma saccharinum
GAGGATGTAATCAAGACTGCGAAGAAGATGAAGTGGAGATGGGCCGGTCACATAGCTAGACGAACAGATGGAAGGTGGACGACAAATGTACTACAGTGGATTCCTAGAGAAAAGAAACGACCGAGACGACGTCCAAATGTAAGATGGGTAGATGAAATCAAGCGTTTTTCAGGAGCTACATGGATGAGGATATCAGCAGACCGAGATATGTGGAAAGAAAAGGGGGAGGCCTTCATCCAGCAGTGGATAGAAAACGGCTGAATATGATGATGATGATATATATATATATATATATATATATAATGAATGTAAGTATTTCTGTCCACAAAACTCAATAATCATTAAACCAATTTTAACGATATTTGGCATGAACTAGTCCTTAGTCCCATCAAGGATTTTATGATATTACTTTGAGGGTCCAAGTCCCAGTTGTCATTGTTTCCACCTTCAAAATGCATTCTTTTCAAATTGCTTCCAACCCGTTAGACATATCAGCGCCTAACTTGTGATAATCATTATTACCACAATAAGGTAAAGCACCAATACTCGTCCCTGCTCCAGTGGTCGTTATGTTTTAACTAAACGCGTAAAAATAAGAAAACCTTCCATCGTTTGGTTAAGAAAACACCAAGTTAGCAGTCATAATCTGGTACATAACTGGCACAAATTAATAAGTTTATTACGTCAATTCATTTAGTAGAGATGTCCTGTTTTGGGGCGACAAGTTCGTGTTTCCTGCTATGTTCGTGGTTTTGTTAGTAAAAAGTGTTAAGCAAGTGAACATTAAAAAATAAGCATCGAAGATTTAGAAATACGAATACGTATTTAATATTTACATGTGCATAAAATGCTTCTTTAATGATCAAATTAATTATCAGATTATAAGTTCGCGTGCTTTGAATGCCACTTCCTCTACATTGAGGGGTGACCACTACTGGTGAAAGTCAAATATACTTTGTACCAATGCTCGTCGCGGGTGACGATTGCTGGTGAAAAATTGGTACTTTATATTTTTACTCCAGAAAGTGTTAAATTTAATTTAATACGATGCTAAATTTACCAGAAATTTCATGGTGATAGCCTCACTCTTTCAAGTAGCCGTCAGTAAAATTCAAAATTTAAATCCCTACATATCCCACCGGAAGTCAACTCAAATATTTTAGAATTCCTGAGAAGCTTCTAGCAAGCCCTCTATGCTTCTTTCCTTTCAAGCACGCTTTATTTTTATCATGTAAGGATCCAGTGAAGACGAAAAAGAGGATATTTTCCAAACACATGTTTGTAGTACATTGGGTGACGACTACTGGTGCATTGGTGTGACGACGATAGGGGAACAGCAAAATTTAGGGTGATGACTACTGGAGAAAAACTAGGGTTGTAGAGAAACGTAATTCTATCACTATAATGCAAATTACCAGATAGATTTATTCTATTATATTACGGCACGAGGCCTGAAGGGTTGCTAATGAAGTGAAAAAGTAGAGTTTTTTCTTACACATAGATCTACAGAAAGCACTTTCTGCAAAATCCACCTTAACATGTCGAGGACTGGTACCTTTACCTTACTTTAAAGAAAAAACGTTGTGTCTCTCGTCACCAATCACCTCAGTTAGCAGAGTTGCCAACATATTTTACAGTTCAATTTATACTATGTCCCTACTTATACTAATTTACACACGTCCATTGATTTACACCATATTGTATAAACATGTGCACTAGGTACTAGCACTGGTTACAGAAGTACTTCCGAGGCAACAGTGCATAAGTTTTCAGTGTTGGCAAATAATTTTTAAAATTCAAATTGGGCAGTTATTTAAAGGGTTAGGAGATTCTCCGTTCGACCAAATTGTCAGAGTTTCTAACCAATTCCAAAATTTAATTATTGAGATTGTTACCATATTATTAGACATAATTGCACCAAATTGCCATTCAGGTACTGGGATATGTGACAGATATAATAAGGCCGCCGCAGCTGTAAGCATTGCCAACTAATTTTTAAAAGACCAATGTTTCAAAATGTTCTTTACCGTTAGTAGTAGTGGCGGCACTTGACCGCACTTTCTTGAAAACGGCACGTTTTCCCCGTACCTGGCTGATAGCAAGAAGGCAATTAATTTTCCAGGGCGGTACGATACGCTGTGTCGCAGTTTTTGTTCACAATGTATAAAAGGTTACGAGCACCTTTTTTCATCCCTTATGAAAGGCTACTAGGATATTTCGCATCCAATAATTTATAAAAAAAATACGAACACATTTTCCTACCCTTATTTAACATAGCAGAAATTATCTAACCCACACATTTTATAAAAAAGCTACGACCCCTATTTAACATGGCAGAGATTACACACAGTATAGATTATTTAACCTACATGAAAGACTATGACACTTTATTAACCCTTATATTTCATAAAAGACTACGGTACCTTTTTTGCAACCCTTATTTAATATAGTAGAGACTACATAGGTATATAGGCTACTTACGCCCTTCAACACTATGAAAGGCTACGACCCCTATTTAACATGGCAGAAATTACGCCCTCCAACACTATGAAAGGCTACGATGCGTCTCCTATTTAAAAATAGCAAAGATTAACCCTACACAGAACCATAGCAGAGATGGACTACGAACCCCTACGGCCACATTTTTCATCCCCTATTTTAACATAGAAGAGACTTAACCCCCACATTCCATAAAAGGTTACGACCCCTATTTAACATAGCAGAGAATACACAGGCAGCGGGGTTACAGGTATATTGCAGCCCGTACTTAACATAGTAGAAATTACACACATACATTTTCGTAACCCCTATTTAGTATAGAGATTTAACCCCACATCGTGCACAAGGCTACGAAGCTACAGAGGCTACGATTTATTTTCTATTTAACATAGCAGAGATTTCATAAAAGGGTACGAAGCCTTATTTAACATAGCAGAGATTACAACAGAAATCTGAAGTCAGTTTCTATACCTAACCCAAATAATAGACCACCCTCGACCGAATGGTCAATAGTAGTCAATATGAGTTTGTTGACTAAGAACTTTTAACCATAACCAAGGGTCACTAATAGGTGAAAACTACCTGAGCCTAAGTTAACAAAATGGTACTAAGGTCAAAGGTCAAATATTTAACCCTGTATATCTCGTAAACGGCTAGACATATTGAGATTCTATTTTCAGATTTGGAGTTAGGCTGTTGAATACTACATGTTAGAAAAGTGGTGATTTCGAGGTCAAAGGTCAAATATTTAATCCTGTATATTTCGTAAACGGCTAGACATGTTGAGATTCTGTTTTCATATTTGGAATTAGTGCGTTGAATACTACATGTGGCAAAAGTGGTGACCTCGAGTTCAAAGGTCAAATCTGAAGTCAGTTTGCTAACTTCTCCTTCCTTGGTCGTAAAATAATGAAACTTATAATGCAATTTATTTTTCTCCCGTTAATGCCAAATATGAAAACCACTTCTTTCTATCTATTGTCGCTTCTAAGATATGGCGGTTCGAACTTTGTCGAAATTTGACATTTTAGACGCAGAAATGATAAACTCGCAGATTATGTGTTGTTTCGGTCGGTGATGTCAAATGTGTAATTTGCTTCTTTCTACCTATTGTTGCTTCAAATATATGGCGATTCGAATTTTGCCCTTTTAGTGCCAGAACTATGAAAACCTCGAATTATGTTATTTTGTTTACAGTGATGGTGAATTTGAAAACAACGTCTTTCTACCTATTATTGCTTCCAAGATATGTCGGTTTGAATTTTGTCGAATTTTGACATTTTAGACGCAGAAGTAAGAATCTCGCAGATTATATATATGTTATTTGGGTCGGTGATGCCAAATGTGAAATTTGCTTCTTTCTACCTATTGTTACTTCCAAGATATGGCGATTCGAATTTTGCACATTTAGCGCCAGAACTATAGAAACCTCAAATTATGTTACTTTGTTCACAGTTATGCTGAATTTGAAAACAACTTCTTTCTACCTATTGTCGCTTCGAAGATATGGCGGTTTGAATTTTTCGAATTTTAGACGGAAAATTGAGAAACTCGCAGAATTGAGAAACTTTCAAATTCGGGTTGGTAATGTCGAATGTAACAATTTTCTTCTCTCTATTATTTACCCTTTCCAAAATATAGCGGTTCACATTTTGCTCTTTTGGTCCCAGAACTATGAAACTCGCAAATTATATGTTATTGGGGTTGGTAATGCTTCCATAATATGGCAGTTTGAATTGAGAAACTTGCAAATTGTCTCGGTGATGTTTGCTTCTACCTTAGTCTACACTTCTCTCTAGCCAAATTCATAAATATGCATGCATGAATGCGTCTAACTGTCCATATATTTGCCATACAGCAGGAAAGCGGGGTAATTAGCAGAAATTACACCTTCCTCTCTTGAAAAATGCACAAAACCTTGAATGTATTTATTAATTCGTAGCTGTCACCAGGCTACAGGAAAGCGGGGTGATTATAATAATTGCTATATTCACCCGCAGAACTTATGTAAGCAATTACACACAAGAAATAATATTTACATTGTTCATTGACGACAAGTACATGTTTGGTTTAGAATTTCCTAAATTATACAGACCGCCGTGATGTTGGAGGAGGTATTAAATGTGAAATTCCACGCTATTTTTTCAAATTGTACTTTAATGACTATAACTTATGATTCAGTGGTTATGGATGTACTATTTTTTTTCTTTCAGCAAATTGCGGTCTCCATAATTATTTGTTGAATGAGAATAATGTTGGGCGAATATTGCTTCAGGCACTATTGTGGTTCAAATTTTGCTTTTTTTAGGGTTTCCACTGAACTCGTCTGTCGCCAGGACACATTAGTGGTGTTGTAGCGAATAAATTACCTTGAATGCTGTATATAGTGACTAGCAAAAATTATTCAACCTCTTTAGTGTTTGTACAAAACATGGGATTTGTTACAACCAACAAAAAACAAAATAATAGCTTATGAAGCGCTTTTCATTTTGCATTGGGTAAATAAGACATACAAATACTGTTTTAAGTAGAATTTAGCCTCATATTAGATGTTTGTTGCTTATGTAGCTAAATAAAACATACGAAACGTGTATGAGACATTTTCCAACAAATGTTTAGTGAGTGTTTTTACCATTAAAATACCACTTCGAAAAGACATTTTAGCATGTAATTTAGACTTTTAACTGTAATATATTATAGAAAAGAATTAATTGAGTAAAAAAGTGACAAATGTGAATACGCCGCCTCGTAAGCAATTTTCTCAAATAAAAGTTCTGAATATTTTTGGTGTTTGAATATATATTGAAAAAGTAACATTTCTAAGTAAAAAACAAATGTAGTGAAACACAAAACAACTTTATTAGGTGAAAGATACATTTTTGAGGTGTTATTGAAAGTTGAATAATACCATAAAGGAGAGAGCTTGATTAGACTTTCTTGGGAAGGAGCTTACATAGGTGTATATTAATTAAGGTCAATTAATTAGAAAATGTTTGTTTTTCACGCTTTGCGACCACATGGAGTCAGCATTTAAGTATTTGTAGCATGTATTTTATGGGAAAAGAATAAATTTTTATAATGGTTATGGAGGTCGACAAGTAACATTTGAAATACCTTTAGCATAATTTTAAGTAGAATTTAGCCTCTAAATTGTTATTCTGTATACAAGTTTTGGTAAAAAGACAAGTAGTGTTTTTGAATGAAAGAAAAGCTAGAAAGAACTGAAGGCTACTTGAAAAGCAAACTGGCAAAATGAGGTATGTTGCACCCCATAATTTTATTTATACAACATGTCTTTCTTTTCTAAGGTGAAATGTTTATAACTAAAATACTTTTAAGCTAGCTGCAACTCGCTTTTATAGTATTTGTGGATGTATAAATACAAATATTTTAGATCCTTTATGAAGCGAAAGGAAGGTATAAATACTCTGCAACTACACAAGAAACTAATTGTCGAATAATAGTTAATAACATTACCTAGTTTTTATAGACATACTTATGCATTTCCAAAACCAGCTTTGTCATTAACATAAGTAGAACACAAGCTGTTCAATGAGTATATGACTTAATGTAAAGTCTTCAGAGATAAACTGCAAAAGGCATATTTAAGTCAATTATTTTTAGTCCACCTATAATACAGTCATGAAATGTTGGGGGTCCCATAAAAAGCCTATCCCTCTCGAATTCTACAAACATGTTTGGTTCTATTGGTCGTTTGCCTAAATTATTATTCCCTTGAGAAATAAACAATTACCAAACCATTGAGTGTGTTCTATTGAGCCAGTTATGTATACCGCGCCGTCACAATAGTCTAATTATTAAATTTCGGCTTAGGACGCTGTGGCTCTTTGTTTAAAACGTGATCCTCTTTTTTTAGGTATTAAGTGGGGTCGCACTTCCATTTCGCAAACATTATATTCTGAATCACCATTACTAGGTGTAAACTACTATTTAACAATATATTGCCAACATAGAACCCCCCTTAAGAATTGACAATAAGGACTCCATTGTTTATGCTCTCTCAAGTTCTAATTCACAAAACATACATTTCACAATATTTAGCTTTGTTAGAAAATAAAAACACACTCTGCATGCTTTTTAAGCTTTATAAAGGGCACTTTTTCATTGTGGTGTAAAACTATTTAATTAAATTAACTCACTGTTCAACTTTTTAATAATTTCTATGTGCGTAATTCTACAAATCAAATAATGCAATTCCACCCCTGGGTATAGAATTGGTAAATATTTTTGCGCTTTCTTTAATTTTATAATTAACTGTTGAATGGTGTTCGTGTTTTAAAGTTGGGCTGAATTGGTCTATTGGCCGAATGTTTTACACACTCTAACATGATTATTATTGACCACAAAATGGAATGTTGCATATTGTGCATGTGTGAATATTAATGTTTAGGGTTTAATAGTTTTAGTGCTTGTTAAAATAAATTTTCTTTGCCTCTTAACATTACTAAGTTTTTAGTAGTTTTCAAAAACTTCCTCTCTTACTATGTAATTTATGTTTTAATTATTTCAATTTGTAGGAATTTTTTTTTATTTAAAAAAATAAAATATAAGCTTCTCTAAAATTTCTTGGCAACTTAGCTTTCTTAATTTCTTATCTTTTTTAAACTATTTTAACAGCTTCAAGTTTATTAGTTTTATTTCTTGTTTTAACTTGGCAATTAGCACTAACAATAGAATTAGGGGTATTATTAGAAATATTAGCACTGTTAGGAGAACTAATAATTAAACTTGATTTAATATTTAAATTAATAATATTACTTTTATGACTATTTATAGAAGACAAGTATTAATAAATTATTTTATCTTTTAATTTAATTAAACGTAAAACAGTAGGACACTTAAAATTACTTGATAATGTAAAAAGCGCTTTCTTGTGTTTATGGACATAATAAATAGCTATAATTGTCCACTGTGGAATGAATACTTGTAAAAGAACTTTTAAGTTGATAATATTATTATAGGAACACTACTTTCTTTTAACTATGGAGTGGTTGCAGTTAAACTTGTAAGTGGGCGTCTAATAGTAAAATAATTTAATATTATGGCGTTAAATTGTTTCACCTAACTTTCTAGAAGTTCTTCTTTTTATATATTTCACAATTGCTTATTTCAAAAATAGCAGATAAACAACTTGGAATATTTATATTTAAGAGCCTACTAAATTGAAGAAGCACTAAAACTATTAAACCCTAAACATTAATATTCACACATGCACAATATGCAACATTCCATTTTGTGGTCAATAATAATCATGTTAGAGTGTGTAAAACATTCGGCCAATAGACCAATTCAGCCCAACTTTAAAACACGAACACCATTCAACAGTTAATTATAAAATTAAAGAAAGCGCAAAAATATTTACCAATTCTATACCCAGGGGTGGAATTGCATTATTTGATTTGTAGAATTACGCACATAGAAATTATTAAAAAGTTGAACAGTGAGTTAATTTAATTAAATAGTTTTACACCACAATGAAAAAGTGCCCTTTATAAAGCTTAAAAAGCATGCAGAGTGTGTTTTTATTTTCTAACAAAGCTAAATATTGTGAAATGTATGTTTTGTGAATTAGAACTTGAGAGAGCATAAACAATGGAGTCCTTATTGTCAATTCTTAAGGGGGGTTCTATGTTGGCAATATATTGTTAAATAGTAGTTTACACCTAGTAATGGTGATTCAGAATATAATGTTTGCGAAATGGAAGTGCGACCCCACTTAATACCTAAAAAAAGAGGATCACGTTTTAAACAAAGAGCCACAGCGTCCTAAGCCGAAATTTAATAATTAGACTATTGTGACGGCGCGGTATACATAACTGGCTCAATAGAACACACTCAATGGTTTGGTAATTGTTTATTTCTCAAGGGAATAATAATTTAGGCAAACGACCAATAGAACCAAACATGTTTGTAGAATTCGAGAGGGATAGGCTTTTTATGGGACCCCCAACATTTCATGACTGTATTATAGGTGGACTAAAAATAATTGACTTAAATATGCCTTTTGCAGTTTATCTCTGAAGACTTTACATTAAGTCATATACTCATTGAACAGCTTGTGTTCTACTTATGTTAATGACAAAGCTGGTTTTGGAAATGCATAAGTATGTCTATAAAAACTAGGTAATGTTATTAACTATTATTCGACAATTAGTTTCTTGTGTAGTTGCAGAGTATTTATACCTTCCTTTCGCTTCATAAAGGATCTAAAATATTTGTATTTATACATCCACAAATACTATAAAAGCGAGTTGCAGCTAGCTTAAAAGTATTTTAGTTATAAACATTTCACCTTAGAAAAGAAAGACATGTTGTATAAATAAAATTATGGGGTGCAACATACCTCATTTTGCCAGTTTGCTTTTCAAGTAGCCTTCAGTTCTTTCTAGCTTTTCTTTCATTCAAAAACACTACTTGTCTTTTTACCAAAACTTGTATACAGAATAATAATTTAGAGGCTAAATTCTACTTAAAATTATGCTAAAGGTATTTCAAATGTTACTTATCGACCTCCATAACCATTATAAAAATTTATTCTTTTCCCATAAAATACATGCTACAAATACTTAAATACTGACTCCATGTGGTCGCAAAGCGTGAAAAACAAACATTTTCTAATTAGTTGACCTTAATTAATATACACCTATGTAAGCTCCTTCCCAAGAAAGTCTAATCAAGCTCTCTCCATTATGGTATTATTCAACTTTCAATAACACCTCAAAAATGTATCTTTCACCTAATAAAGTTGTTTTGTGTTTCACTACATTTGTTTTTTACTTACAAATGTTAGCATTGAAAAGTTTTCAATGCAATCATACCAAATGTGAAAACAGAATCTGAATATGTCTAGCCGTTTACGAGATATACTGGGTTAAACATTTGACCTTTGACCTCGAGGTCTCCACTTTTATCACAAATAGTATTGAACGGCCTAATCCCTAATCTCAAAACAGAATTTCAGTATGTCTAGCTATTTACCAGATAAACAGGATTAAATATTTGACTTTTGACCTCGAGGTCACCACTTTTCTCACATGTAGTATTCAACAGTCTAACTTCAAATCTGGAAACAGAATCTCAATATGTCTAGCCGTTTAGGTGATATAGAGGATTAAATATTTGACCTTTGACCTCGAAATCACCACTTTTCTAACATGTAGTATTCAACAGCCTAACTCCAAATCTGAAAATAGAATCTCAATATATCTAGCCGTTTACGAGATATACAGGGTTAAATATTTGACCTTTGACCTTAGTACCATTTTGTTAACTTAGGCTCAGGTAGTTTTCACCTATTAGTGACCCTTGGTTATGGTTAAAAGTTCTTAGTCAACAAACTCATATTGACTACTATTGACCATTCGGTCGAGGGTGGTCTATTATTTGGGTTAGGTATAGAAACTGACTTCAGATTTCTGTTGTAATCTCTGCTATATTAAATAAGGCTTCGTACCCTTTTATGAAATCTCTGCTATGTTAAATAGAAAATAAATCGTAGCCTCTGTAGCTTCGTAGTCTTGTACACGATGTGGGGTTAAATCTCTATGTTGAATAGGGGTTACGAAAATGTAGGTGTGTAATTTCTACTATGTTAAGTACGGGCTGCAATATACCTTTAAACCCGTTGCCTCTGTAATCTCAGCTATATTAAATAGGGGTCGTAACCTTTTATGGAATGTGGGGTTAAGTCTCTTCTATGTTAAAAAGGGGATGAAAAAAGTGGCCGTAGGGGTTCGTAGTCCATCTCTGCTATGGTTCTGTGTAGGGTTAATCTTTGCTATTTTTAAATAGGAGACGCATCGTAGCCTTTCATAGTGTTGGAGGGCGTAATTTCTGCCATGTTAAATAGGGGTCGTAGCCTTTCATAGTGTTGAAGGGCGTAAGTAGCCTATATACCTATGTAGTCTCTACTATATTAAATAAGGGTTGCAAAAAAGGTACCGTAGTCTTTTATGAAATATAAGGGTTAATAAAGTGTCATAGTCTTTCATGTAGGTTAAATAATCTATACTGTGTGTAATCTCTGCCATGTTAAATAGGGGTCGTAGCCTTTTATAAAATGTGTGGGTTAGATAATTTCTGCTATGTTAAATAGGGGATGAAAAAAGGTGCACTGGTCTAATCTCTGCTATGGTGGTTCGTAGTCTCTGCTACGTTAAATAGGACTGGAAAGGGTTCATGTGGGGTTAAATAGCGTAACCAGCATATATTGCTGCTATGTTAAATAGGGGCTGGACCATAGCCTCTGTAAGGGTTTAAAACGAGCTTGGTAGCCTTTTATGTAATCTCTGCTATGTTAAATAGGGTTCGTAGCCTTGTGCACTATGTGTGGTTAAATCCTGTGTATTCTCCGCTATATTAAATAGGGGTCGTAGCCTTTTTATAAAATGTGTGTGTTGGGTAATTTCTGTTATGTTAAATAAGGGTTGGAAAATATGTTCGTATTTTTTTAATAAATTATTGGATGCGAAATATGCTCGTAGCCTTTCACGAAGGTTATGAGAAAGGTGTCATAGTCTTTTATACATTATGAACAAACACGGCGACACAGCGTATCATGCAGCCCTGGAAAACTGACTCGTTGCTATCAGCCAGGTACGGGGAAAACATGCCATTTTCAAAAAGTGCGGTCAAGTGCCACTGCTACTACCGTTGTATGTACATTTTCCCAAAACTTTGTATTTAGTCACAATAAATTTGGGATTTAGGTACTGGGACAGTATTGTCAACTCATTTAAAACAAAAACATTCCCAGAACTGGTAATGTTGAAAACATATTTTTTCACCCCTCCCCAACGGTACTGCAAATCAGCTAGATTCTTTTCTAAATAACATACCTTAGGCTACTCTGATACATAATGTTTGGTGAAATAAACATAATTTAATCTAAATTCAATATTATTTAAACATAAAGACAATTATTATTAATAGTAGTTAGTTCTTATATTAAAACACTAAAATTGTAGTATATTCCTGATATGTTGATATAGAATAATTATATGGATAATTTTTACTTATAATTTCTAAAGGATGATAGTTGTTACATTTACAAAGGTAATGTATGTTAGAACTGAACATCAATACAAACTTATCATTCACATTCATCTTCTGAGTAGGTGTCATCACTCTCTTCGTATCCTTGATTTTCACAGGAGGGATGTTTGCACATGTCAGTCTGCTATCATATTTCAGTTCCTAATGCAGTTGCAAGCTAGAACTAGTAGGTAGATCTAACAGCCTAAAGTATTTGGCTGCCTCTCAATCCAATCAACTACCATTTGTTCGGTTTTGTCGTGTTTTTCCAACTTCCGCCTTCTCCCAATTGCATGTGGGTCATTCTGAAGTAATCTCTTGCTTATAGCGGCTGACAATTCGCACATTCGGTGTTTCCGCAGACAGTCCTTGCAAAGTGGAAGATGATTATTGTCTATAACACCCTTCTTTGTGCTGAATATGTGATATCTCAAGTCATTCATGTGATGTACGTGCCAAAGGTTGAAGTGCATATACAACCGAGAATTGTTCCAATTTGTATTCTTATTTTTCAAAATAATTCCATTGCGTCTCCGAGCTGCGAGAATGTCTCCTGTGTTTCTCTGCTGGCGGGCACAATTTTTAATACACTTTAAATTCCATTCTTCGCAAATATGATTACCATGCCCCATCCGATAAATGTATGGGGACTTATCATAGTTCGACAAACACCAACATTTGAAGCTATTTCCCCAATGTCAAGGATTCGCATGCGTATTTTGGTACCTCATCGTATTTTAGTACCTGTCATGGGATCTCAAACACATAATAAACGCGTCGATGTCCTCGGATCGTAGCCAATCATTACTGCCTCATAACATTCATTAGCGGCTTGCAGCATCCAACGACCATGTGCCTCGAGGGTACTAAGGTAGGAGGTCCGAATATGGTCCACCTTAACTTTGTTGATTTTTCTCACTAAGAAAGACTATTTATTCGTGCGAATCGACTGAACTATAAAGTTGGGAGACTATTTGGACAAATGAGAAAAATAAATCTGCTTCCTAGAAATGTAATAAATCAAAAACTAAAACGTTGCAAGTAGGCCATATTGGGAACAAGTGGGCCCTTATAGAAAATAAGAGAGTATGGCAAAAGTGATGTGTAATCTTTCTGTATTACTCATGTACGCTACATACTGAGAGTTATACATTACAAGCAAACATAATTTATATGACATCACAAAACCAAGACTATTGTATTAATACAACATTTGTGAAAATCAAGTGAATATACAAGAATAAAAAAATATTAGTAAATAAGAAGAAGTGTAATAAACAATGAAGTTTAGAACGTCACGTCTCACATAAGAGACAAAGAAATGGTCCGTGATCTTTAGCGGTGATTCCAACACACTCTTGAACGTATTTGCGCTACGTCACGCAAAGATGCATGTCTGCAACCTTGTCTGCCTGACAAAGGTAACAAAACCAAGATTCACAAGACTTGGAGCAACTCAGTGTTGGTTCTTCAGGACTATTAGAAGCAGTTGCTGAAAATCTGGTCGTTTTAATCGTGATGACACTTGCTTTGTTTTAGTTTTAATCTTCCTAATCTTTTGATAGCTTCCTTATTACCCGGTATTATCTTCGTTTTAATTACTAAACATTATGATGATGAGTGTTCAGTACAAACATTTCAAATACCCAATTCTTTCATTTTAAACAGCTATGACTGGATTTTGCCCAATATAGCGGTGGGCCATATTGCGAACTATTGACCTCTTTACTTTTTCTGGTGCCTGCTATTTACACAATGCAATACATTGCGTCACACATTTTATGTTCACGTATGCTCACATAGTTACATTATCCATTCATTATACTGATCATGTTTTCAACAATAAATACTGAAACGAAACATTACTTTCTTTGCTAAAATAACAGCAACATATTTTCTTGCTCATCGGGTACTTCGTCTCTCCATGCAGTGTGATTTTGTAACATTTACCTTGACACTTCGACAACTGTGTTTTATTTTGAAGTTTTATCAAATATTCTGGTTTCCTCCATCGTTGATAAGAAATGTGATATGAGTTGTTTTGTTCCTTACATGGCTTAAGAATTTCCTCCACTGCCTTGCAATCGGGGAAGATGATGTACTCTGTATCTGGTATGCGAGTTTTTTTCAGTCCTTTCTCTGTTCCTGATAGGCTCTTACTGCATGCATGAAACATAACATCGATTATTTGACTCATCTGTTCTTGCCGTAAAGCCATGGGCAAGACAGATAGAGCCGCCTCACTAAAATTTGACTCACCTCTTTTTACCCTCTGAACAAAAACCATACCATCAAAAACCATACCGTGTCTGAATTTCCATATTTCATCAGCAGTAACGTTCTTCTTCAAATATGTTGCTAAAGCAGTTATGCTTGTCTTTCACATTAAGCCCATGTTAAAGGTCCTAAGGGATGAGAAAGGACATTTGTCATTTGAAGGTTCCGATTCTGTGCTGTCACAGTGATTCAACCAAATAGTACTTTGTATGCTTTCATGATGAATACCCTGTCATTTTTATTTACTGCCTTCTTGGACATACAGATTTTCATTGCGTCATGAAACTTCCTTCTTACTTGGTGTACTACTCTCAAGTTGCACAAGTTTGACGTCTCTATAGCACTGTTCACCTACATCATGCCCCTTCATTACGTTAGATACTATATCCTAAGCTGCTCGTTTTTGTCGTGGAGAGACTAATAAGTTATGTAGCCCAACAAATGCTTGAACCAGACTAAAAACTCCCGTAACAGTCACTGTTTCTTTCAGGCATGCTTTCGGGGGGCGCTTTGTCCCCGGGGACTTTCAACCGCACCCCAGGAAGAATTAGTCTCAACACTTGTATTACTCATACGTATACTAAAATACGTATATAATAGCACATTCTATAAACATTAATCATGTTATTTTGAGGTTAACTAAGGAAGTACGATATATTGTGAACTAACATTATTGTTATTCTATGTTTTAGTACATTGGAGCCAATACACATTATTATAATTTTCGAGAGCTCGCCTTCCACGAGCCCTCCCGTACGAAATCTTCTGAAAGAAACACTGGTAACTGTATCTTCATTTTTTCAATTCGTGACTTACGTAAATGTGTGTGCCTAAGACCTGATCTGTTACGAATTATTTTCCTTTACCTAACCCGAAAAGGCACTTCTGTATTCAGTATTCGTAATGCATCTTTTTACAGCACCCGGTTTTAGGTTGAATTTTGCTGTACCCCACGAAGTCTGTGTATCTTTTTAAGGATAATCTAAAGCAACGATCTCCAACAAAAGATGGCAGCACTACCTCCGTATATGTCTAATGTATTTTCACTGTCACACGAAATTTCATTGCTGCTTCTACAAATTCAAGCCTAGAAAGTTCAAACTTTCAGGGAAGAAAGTTCATAACCAATTCAATAGCATGATCAATGCCGATTTTTAATTTTTGTTTTTCTTTATTGTTTACAGAACTTCATTGTTATAGATTTCGATATTCACAACAACGTTGAAGCGATTTCAACAATATAGGAAAACGAAAATAAAAATCGTCATCGATCATGCTCTTGAATTGGTTATGAACTTTCTTCCCTGAACGTTTGAACTTTCTAGGCTTCAATTTGTAGAAGCAGCAATGAAATTTCGTGCAACGATAAAAATACATTAGATATATACGGAGATAGTGCTACCATCTTTTGTTGGAGATCGTTGCTTTAGATTATCCTTAAACTACGACTTCTATTGACTGATCACCTGGAATTTGTTCCAACAGATAAACATCTGATAGTTGGACTGAAAAACATCCGTTGATGAATGTGTTGTTTATCTCTGGATGTTTTACTGCGAGTAATGTCAGTTAGCCCTAGTAAACAGGAAGAAAGTTGGTGTACTTCATCCTGCGATACCCTTAACACCATGGTATCATAGCGTGTAATACGAAAATATGTAAATCTCAATTCACTTTCTGAGCAGCACGCAGCAGAGCCAGCAAAACATTTTCAAGTATATCCCCATACGACATCCAAAATACAGAGAGACCTTAACTGTAATGACGAAGATATTCAAAGAATATATCTACATGATTTTTTTTTTGTAAACGGAGCATTTAGCAAGAGAACTCTGTTGGCATAGGTCTTTTTCAAATTCATTAAAATCCTCAATAAAGTAACAGACTACCTGAATAGAGTATATTTCATTGTTCTTCTACACCCAGTGGATAAATTACAACCAAACTAGTCTTAAGGTAATGTAAAGCAATGATCTCTAACAAAAGATGTCTCCGCATGTGTCTAATGTGTTTTTATTGCTGCACGAAATTTCAATACAAATTCAATCCTTAGAGAGTTCTAAATTTCAGGGAACAAAGCTCATAACCAATTCACGAGTTCGGTCAATGCCGATTTTGAATTTTCTTTTTGTTCATTGTTGAAAGACCTTCACTGTAAAGTTTTCATATTCACAAAAACAATCAAGTGATTTTAACAAGGAAGAAAAACGAAAATAAAACATCGATCTTGATCGAACTTTTGAACTGGTTATGAACTTTCTTCCCTGAAAATTAGATCTCTCTAGGCTTGAATTTGTAGGGGCAGCATTAAAATTTCGAGCAACGTTAAAAATACAATGGACATATACGGAGATAGTGCTGAGTAGATTATGTGAACAAATTAGTGAATCTCGTGTTTTCTAGAAATTAGTGCGAAATATAAATTTGAGAGTTTGAGGATATGTTATAGAGAAAGTATTGATCATATGGTGTAATTTCCGTTGAATTTGGACTAAAGGAAGCGGAAACATTTAAAATTGAGTTTTTAAAATTATTTTTAAAACTATTGAATAAATCGATGATTTTAAAAGCGCCATGTTGTTACTCGATGTACGTGGCCTCGAAATCCGGTATGAAACCGTCCTCGGCAGCAATGGTCGTGAAACCGCAAAATCAGATGTGTAGTGCCGTGGTAGATTATTTTTCATTTTTTTAAAATATTTTTTTACATTGCATCAGACAATATTTCGTATTGACAAATAGTCTGACATTCAGCATTTAACTTAAACACAGTTATGGTACGCATACTGGAACTTACGATACTTTAGACAACTGAAAACATAGTTAGTACTTCGCTGCTTGTGAAAGAATGATAGACCTAATAAAAGATTTTTTCTATGGATGCTTTTCCTGCACTGACCAACGGAAACGATTGTTTAATAGAAGCATGAGACTTACAATTGGATAAATTATTTGCGGCTTATTTTTTCAACGAATAGAATTTTCGTTGTTGGAGAATTTCTGGAAAATTCTTTGTGATGCAACTGACAATGGCACCGATGAAAGAACTGTTATTTATATTTTCTTTGTATTGAATTCCTTTTTGACCAACGTACAAGAAACTATATCGGCTACAGAAAAGGATTTAGCATTTTTGTTTTTAAGCGACATTCTGATGATCTTTTTCTCATTGTAAACACTCGTTTCGAGAATGACTTGTATTGAATGCGGCAATAAATTAGAAGAATCGTTATGACAAGCCATGAGAAATAGATTTATGGATTGTATTGTGGATATTGCTAGCAAATAGGATATTATTTCTTTTGCTTTTAAGTTTAGAACTTAAGTGGAGATATATGATTTATAAAATAAACCTCTTCCGGAAAAGAAAATAAGATAGCGGCACTAGTAGAATAAAGTGTTACTCTTTAGAAAATTTTGAGTACTGACGAATGCCTTATTGCTTTATTGGGACATGGGGCTGGTAAAGAGAAGTAAATATGGAAACACAGTTATAAATCTTTTTGAAAAATGAAAACCACATTTTTGGGTCTATTCTGTACATTATGAGGAGCGACTAATTTGATTTTTATTAAACGGTGTTAATAATATGTTGTACAGTTGTAACACTGTTTTCGTTTTGTTTGTTTCTTCTATATCAAAAGTATTGAAGTAGCCAGGAATTGAAAAGAAGAGGTATTTATGACACCTAGAAGTCATCATGTGATTTGCGGAAAGGCTTTCAAGAGAAAAATACATCCTTTGAGGAGACCTTTAGTTTCGCTGAGCGAGGCCAAGGAAAGTTCTGGAAGAATTTAGAATTATATGAATAGTTTGTACTGAGCCTTTGGCTTTGTTTTTTAATAGATTTTGACTTTGAGAGGTGACTGCTCAACTATGCTTCGAATTCTATTTTAGAGTATATCTGCAACTTGAACGTCGTCTTACAAGATTACTGACATCCATAAGTAGAATATTTTTACTCAGATTATTTTCTTAGTAGATAGTAGCATCTTGAAGGTAATTTTGTATACGATGACCTCTGCATCATATTTTAGTTAATATGAATCAAAAATATTTATACCGCAGTCGGGATTGCAATCCGGTATTTTTTCTTTCATTTTAATTTATAATGTCTTACGAATAATTTCGTTTAAGTTTATCGGAATTGTTGCCTGCAGGATTTGAACCTAGCTCATTTGAGTCAATGGATTTTAATTGACTCATTTCAATGTATTTTAATTCTAGCCTATAGAAGTGAAGTCGGAATAAGGTAGAGGGGGAGAGGATATTGAAAATGATTTTAATGTAATTTTTGATTCGTAATAATTTAGATTATGTGTTGGTGTAGTCAAAACCTTAACTAAAATTTTATGTCAGCCTCGTGAGTGTTGGCCACCAACCGAACTCTGAACTTGCCTGCCTACAGTTATTAAAGCAGACTGAAGGAATGCTCCTCCATGCTAAATTATTTAAATTGTTGGTGGTGATCAATTTGCTACAGGAAACCAACTTTTGAAGTGAAAGTCTAGTTGAACCAATTGTGATTTAACAGTGTTTTGTATTAATTGTCCTGAGAAAAATTAACGAAGATAGATTTTTTGATTGCTCTGTGTGGAAAATTTTTTTTTATGTGAATGGGTAGCAATCCATATTTTTCAGTTATAGCTCTATATGTCTTATCATTTTTACCTTATGAACCTGTCAGAGAACTAGGAAGTACACTTTGATACTCAATTTGATTGTAATAGATAGGTGAAAGGAGAGATCTGGTGAAATTTACAAAGAATAGTTTGATTGCTTTCATTTTTATTGACACCAGTTTGTGAATTATATCATAATCTTGGATCCGGACTCAGTGTCCTGATAAAAAATCCTGAAACCGAACCGGAGATTTCTGCCACTTTTGTTCCTCAGTAATTATACACAAAAGCTGTTTGAAATTTAAAATTTACTTTTGCCAAGCAATGAGGTGTGATGGATTTTGGCTTTTTGAAATGTGATTGGACCGGAACTAATACGACTTGAGTTGGAGTACTTTCAAAAATTAATACATAGTGTCTCAATACATTTTTAAGACTCCATTTTGTAGTCCCGAAATTAAACATTTCGGCAGTGGTCCCTCGAAAACCAGGAATTTTTTGTTAGAAATGGCCAAATGTACTTATATATTTGTTATACACTTGTTGCTAAATCATTTCTAAATTCTTGTTTTTCTACAGAATGGGAATATATTTAGGTGACCACTTTTATTTTTAATATGTTAATGTGTTCCACTAGAACGAGGCTGTGTTATCCCAAGAATTATCAAGTTATGAAATACCCTCAAAACTGAAAGTAGGCAAAGAAACCCTACTTATTTTATTGATCCCGTTAGTAGAATACGAGCTTTTAATTTTTAAAACAATCTTATGTTACCTCGAAATACGACTTCTATGTAGATATTAACAC
Organism: Lepisma saccharinum; assembly: GCA_022664845.1. Lineage (NCBI taxonomy): Eukaryota > Metazoa > Arthropoda > Insecta > Zygentoma > Lepismatidae > Lepisma > Lepisma saccharinum. The sequence continues at coordinate 19,261 of JAGDQP010018700.1, forward strand.
TATGATTTTAAATTTTCAGAATATTGTTAATGATCGAGTCATTGAAGGTCGGTAGTTAAAACGATCAATTGTGAAATTAGGTGAGTTTTTATTAAATATCTTTGGATTTTAAAAATTTAGTTTTATTCCACATCCACGACTATACAATCGCTCTTTATTATTTATTCTCATGACAAGAATTTGGCAATGGCAATGTAGGAACCTTGGATCATTATATTTAGGTCTATTTCATAAATTATATTTGCATCTTTGATTTGTAAATATTGTGCAGGATCGCTAAACTAAAAAAATCGTAGGTTTCACTTAAAAATAGAATCAATGGAAGTTGAATTATACCTTGGTGGCTAAATAGTGTTTATTATGGCCTTTAAGCATTTCAGACTCAGGTCGGGATCTGGTAGGTCAATAAAAGTTTAATTATAACTTGATACCGAAATATTGCTCGTTCATGGGCTTTAGAGACCTCAGGCTCAAGCCGGGATGGGTAAGGTAGTATAATGTGAAATCATAATTTGTTAACGAAATATTGCTTATTTACTGCCTTTAGGCATCTGAGACTCAGGCCGTAGGGATTCACGTTATTTATTAGTGGTGGAATCAAGAAGAGGAAGAACATAATGTTTTGTCTATAAAAAAAGCTTACATGGTACAAGCTGAGTTTGACCCAAAGCAAGAGAGAAACCCTATTTGAAGTCAGGAATATATTTGTTTTAATTCTTTTGGCTGGAATATGCGTTTTTAGATAGCATCGTGTGCTTCTTTTACACTTGTTGTTTACCTATCAGGCTGAAATATTTCATTTTCTTAAAATTTATGGTCTTTTGACTACGAATCGTGTGGCGTGGGTTGAAATCCTGACCAGGACAGTGAAAAGTTTTGCAGTTTTCAAGCCTGGCGCTGTGAGGTGTACTCAGCCCCCTATGAAATTGAATACCAGAGTGTCCCTAATATTTTTGGACACTTTGGAAAGGTAAAGACATTTAAGCGTGCAACTGACCACCCCACTTCACTTTGTGCCATAGGTCTTGAAAAGGAGAAGTGCTACCTCCACATCCCCCATGCCGTTCACGGTGCCTGCACAAAGGATAGCTTTACCTTTTCGATACTCTTTTGTGAAATAAAAAGCAAACCATAACTGATGTTTCGAGACACAAAAGTATTTTACTGGATCACTGGATTCATTTCATTTGTTATGTCTTTAATGTAACTTTGGCCCAAACACTACTATAAAGAAGTGTTGATTGCATGTTTGAAATTCTTACTGTACCAGATTCAAGAGTACAATTTTATTATTTGCCTTTCGTTTGTAGAAAACTTTTACTTAGACCGGAACGATGATATTCAAAAATATTACTTGACAGTTATTACAAACTTGGTCGTTATGCTTAGAGTTCGAGATAGTACATGTTCTTTCACAACTCTTGTGTTAACTAGAATTCCTTGCTCATTTAATATTTATGGCATTAAATTTAATAAAGTTTGTAGTAACTTGGTTTGCTTTGTCAGCTTTTGGTTGCTTCGTATTTCGTATTCTTATGGTCGAAGGTAGAACAAGTTTTTTGCACTTAGGTGCTCGGGGAGAACATGTTTCCTGATGGAAATTATTGAAATCGTCAGTCGAAAGTTGATTTCATATAGTTTATTTTGCATGCAAATCCAAAAAATCCAAATTCTCTTGGCAAAGGTGTTATACGAAACCGGGACCTTGTAGTCGGCGCCTTACCGGCTATGGGTTATAAGTCTAAAAAATATGATTTAAGCTGGTAATTATAATAATTTACTATAATTACACCTAAAGATCCACAAATAATACTGCCCCAACAGCATGTCCGAGTGTCCTCAGTTTGCTAAGACATTTGTTTGCAACGCCGACCGCCAGAGGTTTAGCGAATGGCAGCCGGCAACGGTAACTCTTTTGTAACGAAAAACATATAAACAACGGTGGTAGTTGCAAACCAACTCAACTGATAAGATTAAAATATTATGGTATCTAAAGAAGGTGTGGCTTGAGAAGGTTTGGATTATATGTGAAATAATATTGATAAGATTATTTGCAGGTGCAAAATTTATGCAGCAGCCTTAAATTTTTAAATGCTAACAGATACAGGTCCTCCTTGTAATGTGAAATTCTCCGAAGGCACGCAATTATTATTAATATGCTTAGTTTCGCATATTTCAGGGATTTAATTCAATTTTTTGACAATTTAATTTTATAGATTGGAACTTTTCTGCATCTTTGTGACAAATAAAAGTCAAGGTGATTTAAAAAAATCTTTGTCTCTGATGATCGTGTGGAAAGTGCCCTTTGAATAATTTTACTAAGCAATAGCTATTCCACATTTTCTTTAAAACACCTGCAAGCAGTAAAAATACTGAAAAGCATTGTGAAATCTAAAAATCTAGGTTGGGATATTCTTGGGATATATAGGATATCCTCATTTAAATTGAATTTTTTTATCATAATACTGTTTATATCGATGTTCTAGACTGTGAACAGATTAGAAACAAATAAAAGAAATATTTTCTATATGTTCTAAGCATATTTTTAACCCTCGCAATTCTTTTTGTAATAAAATCTTGATTTTTGATCTGTTATAAACAACAGTTACTTTTCGCTAAACTCTTATCAAAATAAAAGTATCGAGCAGTACTTCCTCATACCAGTTAAAATCCATATACAATAACTTATGTGTTACCCTTAGCATTTTATAGTGTTTCACGGATGTCTTACAGTGAAATTCTTTACTCTAGTGGTAAACGATTGCTATAAGATTTTAATTTATTTTATTTATGGTAAATACAGAATCATTATTTCTTAAAGAAACTTTCTCTTCGAATCATACTTACTATTCCTCTGAAGTTACAAATACCGAAACCAGATTATTTTAGAAAGAAAGTTCCCTACACTTAATTTCTCAATCAAGGTTGGCAGTACTTAACATTTTGTTGGAATTGAATTATTTTTCTCAGAAGTGAGGTGATTAAATTTTTGTGTAAAGCGTAAAATATTACTGTTTAAATCATCTCTCATACGATAAAGGTTTTCCCGCAAATAAAAAAAACAATAGTTTTCTGGTTTCATTTTGAGGAAGTAGACTTTAAGACGCCAGTTATTATTAAGATGTTCAGTATACCTTTGTGTTGAGTCACATACCTTAGAACGTTAGGAATTAGAGCTAGAAGCAATTAATGTATATTTAATAAAGAGTACACTGCTTAAAGATATTTCCAATGCAGTATTTGCAGAATATTCATAGAATATACTAATGTTAGGAATATTTGAAGAATCATTCTTAATTCAAATAAATCCTTGCAAGAAAATTCAGTAAATAATGTATTTTGAAGTTCTCGTCATAAATTAAGAGTACCATAGAATATCCATCGTAGATTGAGAAAATATCACTAAATATATTTCAGGAACTTATTAATGAAAGAAGATTCCTGAAATCCATGATTTTGTTGATTCTTCTTATATATAGTTAGGCCTACGCCATACTTGGCACAAACATAATATATGCATTATCCGAGAGAATAGAAACTACTATTTTGTTCGTAGCTAAACAGTGCAATTGTCAGCCTATTTTACATTAATTATTGCCTTTGTGGGTAAAATAGTATGAAGCCTTTACGATTGGTACTAGATTTCATTGTTTAACTTCATTTGATTAAGCGAGGAAAGATTTATGGTATTTTAAAGCTATAATAGAATATTTTTAGTCCTACGCATACAAAATCAAGCAATCTCAGATTTTAAGATGGGACTGTGACTGCTGAAGTTTTATAATACACAAACTTGCACTATACACAGCGTTATGACATTGGAAACTAATTTTCAGTACATTTTCTTGAATTAACAAGCTTTGAACTTGTATCTGATTGGGTGAAAGACATACTCAACATGATTTGTAACCAGAGGGTCTTGAGTATGATTAGCGGCGTGAGCGAAATGTGCCTAAAGGATTTACAATTATAATGAAATTTGTAGTTGGACAGAATGAGTGCAATAGTTTTGTGAGATCTTATTCCTTATGATCTTTCAAAGTAATTCTGTGACTGCATAGATTTCAGGAGGGTATACAAAGATGTTTTTCCTTGTTATCAAAACCAGTGTTTCTTTTAGATAAAACTTATCGGAAGGGTTCATATATTATTTTTTGTTATACGGAACTTCTGCTGGATATACTTTTGATGTAGGCGACGGCATGTTAACGGTATACCCGTCTTATATTTTTTGCATGCAAACTATACATTACTTGCTCAGGACTGAAATATTCCAGTTCCGTTCTCAGGAAGTTTGTCTTAGTCACGCTTTATTAATTGAACATGTTAAATTCTTCAAATGTATTTGGTAGTGGATCTCTTTTTCTTCTCATCTCTGCCGATATCCATATCCCTGTAGCTTTTGAAAGAGAAATCTTGTTTGAAGAAAATTAACATTGGTAGAAAAAACATTTCGACGTCGTCTCTAGGAATACAATATAATAGTTTTCTCGTTCTTCAAGGGTGGTAATATAAAAACTGTACACTTTTTTTTGGACGCATGTGGCAACCTATAACGACAAAACGAACCTTTTTCGCCTATGATTTCATTGGCGCCTTATTTAGCGACTTTTAAACTTTCATTTAGCGTGTTCTAGCTACTTTTTATTGGTGGTGATATGGTGATTTCTTTTACGTCTGTGGTTGTCAACACTGATCGCAGCGGTTGTTAATGATTCCTTAGGTCGTTCGCCTCTGTCACTGTTGCTGGTGACAGTTCCACTTCCCTTTGATCGTATCCGTAAGGCAATGTCGTCTTGCCTGTGCGTCTGTTTTTTGTTTAAATAATAATTTGTAAAGATTATCTGTATGAGACTTATTTAAGAAGTTAAAAAGACATTTTATATATATATATATATATATATATATATAATCTCATATCATGATGAGGAGAAATACTAGTCTTTTTACGCTTGGAAGAGTAACTTTTTCAGTAGCAATTGAAAGAGTGAAAAAATAATTGTATGTGGCTTATGTTCTAAGGACACTTACATTTTTAGATATGTATTTGGCAGTATTAATTAAGCTATTACTGATATAAATTTCTCCTAGAGAAAGAAGTTTTTAATTGATCTTAATATTCTTTTGCAAAGCAAGGGATCAATCCCAGGGCGTCAGCTATTAAACAGCTGTTGTAGACCTTTAAATAAGTTTAACTACAACACGTCTGAGTTCAATGCGCATGGTTTCATATATAATTTCCTCCTTGGACTTAAAATTTCACTATCATTCTAAAGGAAGAGGAAGAGGAGAGGAGAGGAGGTAACTCTTTAATAGTTTGAACGTAATTGAACCGCTTGACAGGCGCCAGAGAGTATTTTTCATATCAGAGACGATGTACATTATTAATGTTACTTTGTATGCAAATCATATATTGATTTATATAAGAGTTGTATTACTCATTTTATATGTCTTAAAACTGAAATATTTAGGTTCAGTTTTCAAATAATTTGTCTTGGAAAACGTTTATTGTATTGAAAATGATTAAATTTCTTCAAGTATGTATTAACACGATCATATTCAATCATTTCCTAATTGTTCATGATCTTTTTTTTTCACTTCTATAGGTAGGCTGTTAAGCTTATTTATGTAGCTTGTGAAAAATATTTTTTTTGAACGAAAATCAAAATAGTAAAATTTCATTTTAACGTTGTCTATAGGAAAAAAATATAGCAATTTATCGCCTAATCATGTGATTATCCAGTTCAATCTTTGTTATAGTATGGATTTCATTTTTTTGTGCATAAGTTTATTCAGTTCTTTGTTTCTCTTCATTATTCTTTCTTCTTAAATGACTAATATTTTAACTCGTTTGTGCATTGAATGTTGAACTTTTACACACATATTATTTAAGACACAGTGATTATAAACATTTTACTAAAATTTACCCAGAGATTTTACTAAAACTTGTGCACTATGTTTTATGCTTATGGGAATCTACAGGGTATAACACATTTGTATAGCAGTCTTGTTTATTGTAAAAAGACTGGCTGAACGGGAACAGCTAGGTTGCACTAAGAAATTTAATAAGAAAAACAGAGACATGTACACAGAGAAAGAGAGAGAGAGAGAGAGAGAGAGAGAAGAAGAAGTCATTGCACAGCATATAAACTGAATAAGAAATTAATAAGAACAAATCTTCATCTAACACCCTTCAACATTAATAAGAAGTATTAATTCTCCTTAGTTATCCTTAGATGCATTATATAATAAGATTGCAAAAGCAAGGGTTTTAATCTCGCTTTTTAGAACTTGGAATATTTCAAGAAAAATGTTAACTATGATTTAATAATATGAGATCATGATTTAAGCTTTTACTTATCAGGGACGATAAGGACTACTGCTACAAATTAGTACATTGAGTTTGACTCTATACTTTTGAGCCTACAATGCAAAACCGTGCGGCGTGACATTATACAAGGCTGCGGGACTGTAAACAATACGACATAAACTGGCATAAACCATACGACGTAATATTGCGCAACGCATGGTATCTAAGTTATCAGGAACTTACTTTCTTTCATCAGCAAATATTCATATAAATTTACTAGTAAATATTTTTCGCTAATACTAAAATAGTAAAAAGCTGAAATTATGTTTAAGAATATACTCTTGAAGGAATTTCATAAGTTGAACATTTCTACAAGAATCCGTTCATACTTGGAGGAGGTGAATAAAGGACAATAAATAATATTCAATGAACATATTCAAATTCGGGTATTATTTTTATATGAATTACTTGATCTAAAATAAAATAAAACTACTTCATTCTTATGATCAAGAAATCTGTAAAAGATAATTAGGTATTGTCAAACTTTAAAATTTAGGAATATAAAAGTATAATTATGAAAATATACTTATCTCCTAAAATATCAGGTCATAGTACTACACCCTCCATTCCAAAAGAAACCGAACTTTTTAAAATAACAAAAAAAACAATGTACATTTTGGAACAAATCATTTTTATTAATCAATGTATTCCCCTTCTGCATCGATACACATATTTGCACGCTCCAACAAGTTGTCAAACGACTTCTCCATGTCCTTTATTGGAATGGTCTTTGGGACGGCGGTCGTCGCCTTCTCAATGGCTTCAATCGATGCGTGCCACTTCCCTTTCATCGCCAAATGCAGTTTCGGGAACAGATAGAAATCGCACGGAGCGAGATCTGGTGAATAGGGCGGATGATGCAAACGAATAATGTGATTTTTGACCAAAAATTCAGTTACAAGTCGCGAACGATGTGATGGTGCATTATCGTCCAAAAGAGTCCAACTGCCGATTTCTCGATATTCGGGCCGAATACGACGAATTCTTGCCAGCAAACGCTTCATGACGCCCAAGTAAAACTCTCCAGTGACTGTCTGGCCGGGCTGAACAAATTCTTTGTGGATAATTCATTTTGAATCGTAAAAACAAATCAGCATCACCTTAACTTTTGACTTCACCAAGCGACTTTTTTTGGGTGGTCCTTCATCCGGCGCTCTACATTCAGCACTTTGCCGCTTTGTTTCGGGCTCATATTCAAAACAATCGATTTCAAGAAGTTTCGATCCTGCCGAGCACTTTTAACAATGTCTTTGCAATGCGCAATTCGATCAACGTTTTGGTCTTCGGTGAGTTTGTGTGGTACAAACCGCGAATTAACCTTCTTAAGGCCCAAAACTTCGGTCAAAATGCGGTATGCGGTTGTTTGAGGAATGCCTAATTCCATTTCAATAACTTTCACCGACGCTTTTTTGTTATGTTTGATGAATTCACGCACTTTTTCGATGTTTTCTTCCGATAATCCGGTTCTGGGACGGCCTGATTTTTCGTCATCATCCAGCGTCTCTCTACCCGATTTGAATCGCCTGAACCACTCGTAAACTTGCGTACGGGATAGACACTCATCACCATATGCATTTTGTAGCATTTGGTGCGTTTCAGTAAAAGGTTTACCCAGTTTAACACAAAACTCAATTGCAGTTCCTTGTTTGAAAATCATTTTCCGACCGATGTACACAACACACTGACAGTTGAAACGCAATAACTTTGTTGCCGTGCATCCAAATGTCATGACATTTATACCAGTTGTCAATGAGGGACTACGCCATCTACCGGTAAAATATTACAACAGATGGCACTAGTAGTACTATTTGTTTTCAAAAGTTCGGTTTCTTTCGGAATGGAGGGTGTATATAAGTGCAATATACGTATTTTCTTTCCAAGTACAGTTTTGAAAGTTATTTCAAATGATATGTACGAATATTATATTTTTTTCTGAACAGAACATGTATAGCAGTTTTAAAGTAATTTCATGATTTGTATTTATGGATCACCTAACTTTATTTTTATTATAAATAACTATAGAAAAGTTTCTTAAAACCTTCAATATCAAAATGTTATGGAAGAAGTTCAATCTTTATACTAGATATTCTATATGATTTCCAAATTTTCAGTAATAATATTTTTTTTCTGAAATTAGCAAAGATTAAGATCTTTGATATTCAGTTTCTTTTTATTTTAACCTGAAAGGATATACAAAACTTTTATGTATGAAAAGTATACATAGACTACATTTTTAACAACTTCTAGTTTCCTCAAAGAAAAAATTTGAAACGTTACAGTATTTTAATCCTTCATGCGTTCAAATATTGATCTTGTAATTGTTTAGCGTTACGTTAAAATCAAAAGTTATAGGTTCAAATACCAGCTGGAGCGTACTTATTTTTAACTTGAGATGTTTTAGAATGTAACAAGCAAAATATCTAAACCAAAGTTATTTTTTTCTTAGACTTATGACCCTTATCCGGTAAGGCACCGACTTCAAACTCCCGGTTTTGATTCCCGACTTTGGCAAGGAAATTTCTATTTTTTAATTTCCATACAAAATGAACCATATGAAATCAACTTTCGACTGACGATTTCAATCATTTCCATCAGGAAACATGTTCTCCCCATGAGCGCTTCAGGTGCTAAACAACTTGTTCTACCTTCAACCATGAGAATACGAAATGCGAAACGACCAAAAGCTGACAAAACAAACCAAGTTACTACAAAGATTTTGAAACTTAATGCCATAAGTATTAAACAAGCAAAGAATTCTAGTCAACACAAGAGTTGTGAAAGAACATGTACTATCTCGAACCCTAAGCATACCGATCAAGTTTGTAATAACTGTCAAGTAATATTTGTGAATATTATCGTTCCGGTCTAAGTAAAAGTTGTCTACAAACGATAGGTAAATAATAAAATCGTTCTTTTGAATCAGATGAAGTACAAAATTATACACAAAGTTGACTGGTTTTAATTACACACAAAGACTTTGAAACATGTAATCAACACTTCTTTATACTAGTAGTGTTTGGGCTAAAGTTACATTAAAGACATAACAAATGAAGTGAATCCAGTGATTCAGTAAAAATATTTTTGTGTCTGGAAACATCAGTATAGCTTGCTTTTTATTTCACAAAAGGGCATCAAAAAGATAAAGCTATCCTTTGAGAAGGCAATGTGAACGGCATGGGGGATGTGGAGGTAGCACTTCACATTTTCAAGACCTATGGCACAAAGTGAAGTGGGGTGGTTAGTTGCACGCTTAACCGTCTTTACCTTTCCAAGGTGTCCAAAAATATTAGGGACACTCTGCTATTCAATTTCATAGGGGGCTGAGTACACCTCACAGCACCAGGCTTGAAAACTTCAAAAACTTTTCACTGTCCTGGTCAGGATTTCAACCCACGCCACACGATTCGTAGTCAAAAAAACATAAGTTTTAAGAAAATGAAATATTTCAGCCTGATAGGTAAACAACAAGTGTAAAAGAAGCACACGATGCTATCTAAAAACGCATATTCCAGCCAAAAGAATTAAAACAAAATATATTAATCACTTCAAATATTGATTCTCTCGTGCGGTGGGTCAAACACAGCTTGTACAATTCGCATCAAAAAAATTGCGAAAGGGAACGCCGTGCAGCTAGGCAACCTAAATGGTACCTTCTTATCCAATAATCCTGTCCGGTAAACAGATCCCCTCTTTCTGCTTTCTTAATCTCGTCCATACTAAAATCAGCAAACATCATGAGCAGTTTGTTTTCAAATATACATGTATTAGTATCGATAAAATGAAAGAATAAAAGCGAGACGAATCATATACATAAGTTGATGGAGGGAGAAATTCAAACACATATAATGAAACATTCAAACCGATGGGTTTTGTTAGACAGGGGCAGAGGAACGAGAAAGAGAGAGAGAGAGAGAAAAAGGGGGAGAGAGAAGAAGAAGAAGAAGTACAGATAAAAATATGGAATTTAAACATAGTAAAACATATTAAGTTAAGTTCCCACAAATCTAACAGCAAGATAGAAGTGACTTTTGGATTTTATATTTTTTCAGGGCTCTTCGAATATATAAAGGATGTTAAAAAACTCCATTAAGTCAATTTCAAATTGCAGACCAAACTTGGTGCTCAAATTAAATACTCATGATTTACAGTGAAACTTTAGAGTTTTGAGACACATTTACGATCATGTCAAGAGTGTAACAAACATGCTTTGTTTGCGCGGGGTTCGTTTGTAAATTCCATGGGACTTATTAAACATATTGGTTTGGAATACTTTGTAATGAGGGATTCTGCCAGGATTTTCAGTTTGGGTGGTGTAAAATCAAAATTGGGAAAGCAGACGTAGAGTTTTGCTGGATTTATATCAACTTTTGTTCGCCAAAATGTTAAAATTGGGGTTAGTCTCGATGATTTGGAGCTGACTCCCCACAAAGACCGGGGCCTGGCGGAATCACTGATTGTAACAAACCCAGTAGATTCGGTAGGCCATACCTTCCATTCCAGACTACTAATGCAAATTGAACAAGAAAATAAAATACATAAACGATAATTTTTCTGCTTAACTTCTGCCAGAAAGAACCAAGTTTATAATTCCGAACTGTATCAAAATGAAAAGTTTCAAATGTTCAAAAGCAAAATGAGCATGTTCCTATAAGCATAGTAAACCTTACGTGTTCCACATTGCAAACCTGAAAAAAAGAACCACATGTAATGGTATGTTGATAAATTATAGGATGGAAACGAATTTGGTGCCAAACTAATATAACAATAATTCTTGTCTTGAAATAGCCAAAAAGTGGGCCATTTTCTACTCATGTCTTAAAATGTATCTGTTCTGGACATGCCACTCTATATTCCACATATTCCGAATATAACGTTCTAATAATTACAACGCTAATGAACTAGTGTTTATAACAATTCACTTAGACAGAATGAATACGGTAGAGCTGAAACGGGTCACCGGTTTTCGGAGGATGCTCGTCAAGTTTTGTACTGTGTCGTTGGGTGTAAGATTCGTACCCATTCTGACCCGCTGATTCGATTTAGATCTGATAACCCGAAGGATGAAGGAGAGATTTTAATTATTTCATTGTGTTTGAACAGTGTTTGTTTCAGGGATGACCAGGATCGGAGATGTTACTAAGAGATCACGAAAAATACGACGCCGAAATTCCCAGTTAAATAGATTATCCAGACCTGGTCAATCGGGTTACCGCGTCACTTATGTTTGAGTCAGGCCCTCTCACCGGGTCATCGAAAGTGGCCCGGATTTAGCTGTGGAACATGCACAAATAGAGAGAGTGTGTGCAAAGTGAGAGAGAAAATAAATATAAATAGATAGAGAGAAGATGAAGTGAAAGACGTAGCAAAGACACAATAACAATGCATCAAGAAAGACAGGAAGAGAGAATGACCAATGAAAAATATGAAAACTGCATTACGCTAAACAGCACACACACTGTTTACTGGGATTCTGACCAGTGATGCTTGGTAAGTTCTCCACGACGGAAATGAATCTCTGTTTGAATACTTCAGTGTATGCGAAAAAGAAACTGGCTGGTGGGGGAACTGAGCCCAGGTTTTCAAATTAGAAGTCCAGCACGATAGCGATACTTCACAGGTGACTCTATCCAAAACGTCCTTAACAAACGCTATAGTGTTTCTTTCTAAGAATAATAATATGAAAAGATGATACTTCTGATCAATGACAAGTTCTTAACTGTCCTGGTAACCCCTTGAGTCTTGATTTGGACTTTTCCAACCAACATTCGTATAAATCGTCTTCCTCTCTGTAGCAACTCAAGTGCTTCATTCCACAGTCGGAATCATTCTCCGTTTTGTATGAGAAGTGATGATTAGATTATTCACGATTGTTTTGTAAAAAAATCTTTAGATTAAACAGGATTTGAACCTATGTTTGCTTGCTATCCTACTGAAATATCCAACTTGTTTCCCTTACTCCATCTTCCTAACGAAATAGAGCAGCTATGAATTACAAAGTTCAATGCGAGAAAAATGTAACTTTGAGTGTGTGTATGTTACATTTCGTCTGTAGGTATTGTGTGGTAAGTAAACACACTGTATGCATGTCCTTTTTGTCATGTCGAATTATGAAATGAATATATTATGGCAGTTTTAGGAACAAATCCAGTTTAAGGTAAGTATTGCCACATTAAGATACGATCATTTATTGTCTTTTATTTTAACGTAAACCAGCCTGAACGAAGCTAACATCACAAAAATAATGTAATTAGCAAATGGAGAAGTTAAAACTTGAATTAAAAGTTCTAATACACATCGTGCAATATGGCAAGTTGAACGTAACACAAAATTTTAACTTTTGACACTTTTTATTGTACGTATAAAAAGTCGTCACTTGCAGGCGAATCGAACCTACAATTATAAAATTTCATTCTCCAGCAAGTGCCTCAGGATTGAATTTGATTCGTCATCATATGTCTATACTACGCGAAAGTATAGATGTTTGTAAATTTTCGGATCGGACTTACTTACTGAAGTCGCCTCTCATCAACATTATCTCCACATTTTCAGCTTCTGTGGAATAAGAAAAGGAAAAAAAAACTACATGAACTTGCAATATAGTTAACATTATAGAACTTGCCTACATTGAATACTGTCCAGCGCATTCCTCATGGCCGAAGTCATTCAGGCCCTAGGTCGTACTTTTGATGATGATGAGTTTGGGATGCAACCCCATATTTTCAAAACAATTTTTTACTTTTAATTTAACTAAGTCGGAACGTTAAATTTTCGTTCTCTACTAATTATAAATGGCGTTTAGATTCAAAATAAGACAAATTGTGGTTGAATTTATTTGTAAATGTTTATATGATGAAGAAGAAAATAAAGCCAGTACGCAAAGACAAAAACTATTTTTGAACATTATCAATAACGATTGAACAATTAAACAAACAGCTGAACTTCTAACGATGGGACATATATTTTTTGACTAAACTCTGTTCCGAACCACTCTCTTCAACAGTTCCCCACGGACTTGAACCCATGTTTACGCGCACCAGGAGGTAAGTAAATATTTTGTGTAACGCTATATACAAGTTTATACGGCAAAACTATATATAGTATAGCTCCCGACTTTATGTATACGTTGGATCAGGGTTTCTCAACCTGGGGTCACGACTCCCAAGGGGATCGCGAGACGAGTTGTAAAAATAAATTTAATTAATGTTTTGTAAGCTAAAACCAATAAATTTCTTAGAAGGTATTTAATTTTACTTGTTTTCATAATTACTAAAAGTAATGTAATTAGTTGAATAATTTTTCTCTAATATAGTTAGGATATTTATTACCAAATCAGCAAATCAACTGTCGTGTTTTCAAATGAAAAGCAAATATTACAGAAAACAAAAAACGGACACAAATATTTAAAACATTACGAAAGATTGCACAAGTTAACTAGGTTAGCGCAAACTCTGAGCCTATTTAGATTTAACAAGTTTCAAAATATCCTGTTCAGTTTTTGTGATACATTTTCAGTCAAAAGTTAGGCTCGCATCCTTCCATGCCTGGCGCTCTGTGGTTCACTCAGCATCCTATCATACTGAGTACCAGAGTGTCCTTGGGAAGGTAAAGGCGGTCGAGCGTGGGACTGGACACTCCTCCTGACATCGTATCGTAGGTGGAGAATATGTTGAGCGCTATCTCCATATCCTCCATGTGCCGTTCACGTCCCGTGTGTGTCGCACAGGGAATAGCTTTACATTTACTTTTATTAATTCGTGTAACTGAGAAACAGACCGATAAAAGCTATAAATTTGTTACCTTTACTCACAAAACCCACTTTCGACACTGAAAATAGTTTTGCAAAACAAAATCTTAACCCCCTTTTGGTAGTCCAAATTAAAAAATGAAGTATACCAAGATCGAGAGATGCTACAATATTTTATAAACAGAAATCAGTTACTGATTTAATTTCTTGGTACTAAATTAATAGTACCAAATTGGGGTACGGGGGTCAGCTTGAAAATTTCAAAGGCAAAGGTGGTCGAGTAATATATCGTTTGAAAGGTCTCGACAAAAGAAATATTTTGCCGAAAGTTTCAAGTCGCTATGTTGACCCCATCCAAAATGGTGGCGGTGACATTTCGTGTCCATAAAGTCCGTTGCAACCCCGTATATCTTCGAAACAACTGCGAATATAAGAAAACGAAAAAACACGTCCTTGGTTATTTTGAGGGGCTTGAATTCTGAGCTATAAAACTTCCACCCCAGACCCCCCAAATTGGGGTTCGGGGGATCAACTTGAAAATTTCAAATGGCAAAGGGGGTCGAGTAATATATCGTATGAAAGGTCTCGACAAAAGAAATATTTTGCCAAAAGTTTCAAGTCGCTATGTTGACCCCATCCAAAATGGCGGCGGTCACATTTCGTGTCCATAAAGTCCGTTGCCACCCTGTGTACCTTCAAAAGGACTGCGAATATAAGAAAACGCGAAAGCACGTCCTTCATTATTTTAAGGGGCTAACATTTTTAACTATGAAGGTCCACTTCGTGTCCCGTAGGGGGAGTAAACGGAGGTTAGGATCTACGTAAAATTTTCAAATAACAAAAGTGGTTGAGTGATATCTAGTGTCAACGGGTTTGATACAAGAAATAATTTGGAGAAACCCTAAAATTTCGAATTGTTCCGTATTGCAAATGGCAGTGAGATGAAAGTTCTAAAACGAAACTTCTATTCTTCACTCAGACAGCAAGAGGTCTAGAAGTTACTCTTCACAGCAAAATCTGTATCTAACTGTTGTTGTCATGATTCTTTTCGACGTTCTAACGTACCCACAAGTACGCTGCTATATTACTCCATAGTTTTGTAATGCTAGGAAGATTTCGAAACATTTTCTATTTCTTTAATTTTCTTTATGAGTGTTTGCTGATAGATGTAAAATGTCAGTGTTGTGAAGAGGTTCCAAATTGCTAGCAATAAGCTTTCCACCATGTTCCTACGTTGTCTTAACCACTAATTAGTTTCTACATGTTCAGCCTATAAATAAGTAACTTCAACGCGTGTATTTCCGAAACTTTAATTAGCAATATGTAACTGGAAAGACACTATTTAGTGGTTAAGGCATATGTACGTAGGAACATGCAGGAAAACTCATTGTCAGTAATTTAAAACCTCTTCACAACATTGACAATTTGCATTCATCAGCAAACTCTCATAAAGAAAATTAAAGAAAAAGAAAATGTTTCGAAATGTTCCTAGCATTACAAAATTATGGAGTAATATAGCAGCTTACTTGTGGGTACATTTGAACCTCGAAAAGAATTATGACAACAACAGTTAGATACAGTAACTTCTAGACCTCTTGCTGTCTGAGTGAAGAATAGAAGTTTCGTTTTAGAACCATCATCTGGAATATGGAACAATTAGAAATTCTAAGGTTTTCCAAATTATTTCTTGTTTTAAAACCGTTGACACTAGGTATCGCTCGACCACTTTTGTCATTTGGCATTTTCACGTAGACCCTGAGCTCTGTTTACTGTGTACTCCCCCTAGGGGACACTTAGTGGAACTTTTCCCCTTAAAATAATAAAGGACGTGTTTTGCGTGTTTTTTTATATTCCCAGTCGTTTTGAAGATACACGGTGTGGCAACGGACTTACACGAAATGTAACCGCCGCCATTTTGGATGGGGTCAACATAGCGACGGACTTTATGGACACGAAATGTCACCGCCGCCATTTTGGATAGGGTAAACATAGCGACTTGAAACTTTGGGCAAAATATTTCTTTCTTCGAGACCTTTCAAACTCGACCCCCTTTGCATTTGAAATTTTCAAGTTGATCCCCCGTACCGCAATTTGGGGGAGGTCTGGGGTGGAACATTTATAGCTCAAAATTCAAGCCCCTCAAAATAACCAAGGACGTGTATTTGCGTTTGCTTATATTCGCAGTCGTTTCGAAGATATACGGGGTGGCAATGGAATATATGGACAGGAAATCTCACCGCCGCCATTTTGGATGGGGTCAACATAGTGACTTCACTTGAAACTTTAAGCAAGAATTTTATTTTAGTCGAGACCTTTCAAACGATATACTACTCGACCCCCTTTGCCATTTGAAATTTTCAAGTTGACCCCCGTACCCCAATTTGGGGTGTAATCTTTATAGCTCAAAATTCAAACCCCTCAAAACAATAAAGGACGTGTTTTTGCGTTTGCTCATAATGGCAGTCGTTTCGAAGATACACAGGCTGGCAACGAACTTCATGGACACTCTGTATATATATCATCATCATATTCAGCCGTTTTCTATCCACTGCTGGATGAAGGCCTCCCCATTTTCTTTCCACATATCTCAGTCTGCTGATATCCTCATCCATGTAGCTCCTGAAAAACGCTTGATTTCATCTACCCATCTTACATTTGGACGTCGTCTCGGTCGTTTCTTTTCTCTAGGAATCCACTGTAGTACATTTGTCGTCCACCTTCCATCT